>JBCNJP010004882.1:0-56621 GCA_039602395.1 Deinandra increscens subsp. villosa | reverse complement strand
GGTTGAACCACAGGTGTTTCAACAGTCCCAAAAATTGAGGAGCTAGGACCTTGAACATCCACCTGGGTTGGTATTTGTTGTTCCGGTTGAACATTCGCTAAGTAACAAAACTGCTTCTTTCCGCTTGAATTGCCTGTTCCGCTTGAAGTATGAATTCCGCTTCAACTTCAACTTCAGCCGGAACTAGTAAAATTGGCATTTCAGCCGGAAATCTTCCAAGCTCTATTTTTCCTTACATAACTTTTATCAACCCATGTTTTGCTAATGTTAAATTGTGATTTGTGGATTTGGGTTTGGAATCTAACTGTCTGCTAAGTTAGGTTGACCCAAATCACCGTTTTCCCCTTAAAAAATTCTTTTATATATAAATGTTTATGGTTATAAATTTCTTCCTTCATCTTATAATTGATACTTAATTTGATTTCATTTAATCTAAAACATATTCAAATCCATTACATTCCCGGTTAGGATTGCCATGGTTCCCAATTGAGTTGAAAGGCAAGTGAGTTGTGGCTGGCTTATTTAGTTGAATGTTTTCTGGTAGCTTCTATCTTTAATAATGAGTAGCTTTCTGTTAAATCATCTTGGTATTGCAGTCATTGGACCAAGATGCCCGAAAGGGGCTAACACCACTAAAATTGTTGATGAGGTGACAACGTGAGGGAAGGGTAAGCTAACCACTTGAACTGTATCAATCATTAATGTTTTAGCAAAACCTAACACCCACCAAAGGGCTGGGTTTTTTTTTCCATCCAAGTTTTCTACTTTATAGAGTGGCAAGAACCTTTGTATTACCGATCTGGGACAAGCAAAGTTTGTTTTATAGGAATAAAGGATAGGCAAGGATTTGAATAATATGGAAAAGTAAAAAATTTCCTGACCTACACCGATGTTATAAATGAGAAAACTAATGGACGTACAATATCACGAAAGAAGTCATAAATTTATAGAAAACAAGTACCATGTAGGTTGATTTGTCGCTACCGTCAAATTAAATCTGTAACATCCCAAAATTTGAGAAATACGTGATTAATGTAATTATTTCACATGATATATGTGTTAGAAAGCTAAACGTGTTAAAACGTTTGAAAAATGCATGTTTACCCATTACCGGGTAATAAACTGATAAATAACAGTATTGCATGAAGGCTATATGTGTTAATTTGATAACATGAGGTAAGGAAATGAAATAATATGTGTTTTATATCAAAGATAATTGATATATATGATGTTAGCATGAAAAACATAGCTAAACGTTTATATGATGGAAATAAATGATAACTGGGAGAAAATAGGTTTACACGATTACATGATATTGAAATCATATATAGATATATGTCTAATAGTATGAATACATGTGAAATATTCATTTGATGGATATATACGTGTTTGGATAGTTATACGTGTGAAAAATGCATGCTTAAATAGTTAACAAGTAAATAGAAGGGTAGAAAGTGTAAATTATGGAAATACACAAATATATATATGTATATACATTATCATATATGACCCGAACCTTCGTGAATGTTAAAAATATGTTTAAGAAGGTTGTAAGACATAAAATGATGATTACATTAAAAGATTAGGGTTTAATATGCATAAGATAAAAGTTAAAGGGCTAAAAGTGTAATTTATTTAAAGTTATGAATACTTACGGATATTATACGTATCTATAACTTTTATAAATACCCCGAGGCTTATAATATATTATAATAATGTCCTAAAATGATTCGGAACATAAAATAATAAGTGTTGTAAAGTTAGAAGGGCCAAAGGTGTAAATAATGAAAAATATATATAAATATATATAAAAATATATACGTATGTATACGTACGAGAGTGTCGCGAGCCTTAGAAACTTTATTAAACATGTTTTATAATAGTTCGGTGCATAAAATAATAGTTTGGTAGAAGTCTGGGGGCTAAATTGTAAATAAAATATAGAGGGACTAAAACTGTCATTCTGGCAAAGATGCCAGGCGGTACGCGTGGACCCAGCCCTACCTGGCGCGATACGCGAGCCGACCAGGTCGCGATTTTGGCCGTAGCTCGAACTTGCAGCCTACGTTTGGCCACCATAACGTGTCATTTCGACCGGATTACTCACCTACGAACGTGGAGGGACCTTGGGCGACCTCGACTACTATAAAATGGACCTCAGATCAGCCATAACAACTCGCCAATTCACGATTTCTTCTCCTAAAAACCCTAAAATGAACCCAGACCTTCTTCTGTGAAATTCGAGCAAACGGTGAGGAATCAGAAGGCCATCTCCTGCAGTCCTACGTTCCTAGGTATGATCTACAATAGCCCTCAATCAATTTCAGTTAATATTGTTGTTATGATCGAGTTCTAAATCTAGGTTAAAATTAGGGTTCTTGGATAAAAATCATCAAATTCGGGTGATCGGGTGGGAGTTAGGCTCTGAATTTTTGTAGGTACTCCTAAAAAGATGTTATATAAGAAAGCCCTAAGTTTTTTTCAGACTTGGTAAAGGTTTGGTATGGATTTTGTAAACGGGTCAAAAATTAGGGTTTTCGTGTCGTTACTCTGCCCAAATCGAGTAAACGGTTTTGAATTAAGCTTTGCCATTTTAAAGGATATTATAAAATGTTATAATGGATAATACCCTAAGTTGGTTTGAATTAAAAATGAGTTTTGATAATAAAACGAGAAATTCATAAAATTAGGGTTTCTAAATATGATTATTTAATATAAAATAATCTAAAGGGTATGGGGACTCAATATTTGGCATGATAACATGTGTATATATATAATAAACATATATGGGTTTAAAATGGATAAATAAAGTATTAAAGATACCGAGTTAATCGGATATTTAGAAGTTCGTGCGGACCGGAAGGGTAAGCGCCTGTACTCTGGGGTTTCTGGCAAAAGCGGGGGTGTCGCCATCCCATCTGGGCAATGGCATCCCAACACTGGGTGATCCCGGGGTGAGCGTTTACTTATAGGAATGCGCGTCTTCATATTATCATTAAAAGAAAAGGATAATTGCCTATAAGGGCATTTTGGTCATTTTGACCTAATAAAAGGATAATCTTAATAAAAATATAATATTAAGATAATAAGATGTTAAAATAAACATAGGAAGTGTTTATTGTATAAAACCTTGCGTTAACGCCATACGATACGCAAATTAGGTTAAATCGGGAATCGTTGCGGAAGTTCCGTTCGTGTAACGAGTTAAAGACATAAGGTGAGTTCTATGAGCCCACTCTTAAATATTTTAAATATTTTAAATGTTTTAAATTTTTTCGGGCTGATATACATACAAATGTTATAAAATGCATCTAAATGATTTATAACTGAAATGTTGCGTATCTGAACTATTGAATTACCTTTGAGTAAATATATATCCGATTGCTAAGGTGCTAATTGTTAATGGATATATTGAACTCTTAAATTGTTATTGAATTCATATATATATGTGGACTGTTATGAAAATGCATATACGTGAAATATCTTGAATTGATAAACTGTTAAAAGGCTTTTGGGATAATATATATAGAAATATATATATATATATATATATATGATATGTTATGAAAATGATATTAAATCATTGTACGTGTTATAACGTAATTATAATGACTGTGATATGATATGTGTTATATTTGCTTCGAAATTAAATAGTCAAGTGATAAAGGAATTATTAGTAAACGTTATAGTGAATATGTATGATTATATGAGAACAGGTGATGCATTTGCTTTATTATTATGTGGTGGATACGCCGCTGGTACTTCCTATATATATACATAATAATATTAGTTACCCAGTATATCAGAAGTGTGGAGGATACGCCCTGTATACATACACTAACGATAAATTGGGAGATGTCCACTTGTTGCAGTATATGAAGACCTTATCACTGTTTACTAATAATCTTAAGTCTCTTGGGTATTTAACTAAGGGGCGGGTAGTAGTACAGAAGGAGTTAGGAGGTAGTGTTCCTCAAAGGTATTGGAGACCACTACAAATAGAAGGGGGGAAAATCTACTGTCCTTTATAGGGAATGCTCTAGAAGGGTAAACTCTGCAGTTAGCAAATAGGGGAAAGTGGTGCAACTGTCCGTTACAGGGAATGCCCTAGAAGGGTAAACTCGGCAGTTAGCAAATAAGGGAAAGCGGGGCAACTGACCGTTATAGGGAATACCCTAAGGGGGTAAACTCGGCAGTCGGCAAAGATGGTTTCTCTGCTTATACATTAGCAGGGTTTACACTGGTATTAAATGTTGGGGTTGTAGGAAGGGATAACGGGATAAATGGTTTTATAGGGGGTGTTTCCTGTTAAGGAATATTACGTATTGTATATTTGTGATATATATTATACTTGATAATTGTCTGTGAAAAGGGATCTTGCAGGTCCAAGGGTTTTAAACCTCACACCGAGGTAAAGCTTTTAAAATATAGAACTCACCAGCGTAAGCTGACCTTTTCCAAAAATGTATGTATGTCAGGTCAGGGTGAGCCTTCGACTAGTTATGAGAAGGCCCTGGTGATAAGGGATTAGACGGGCAAGCTATCGGACGGAAGGAGGGTGTTGGCAAGCTGGCATAGTTATAGCAATAAAACGTAGTGACAGATAGTATTTCCTTATGTAAATTACCTCTTACTTTGTAGTACTTGGCAATAAATAAAAGTTTAAAATTTCCGCTGCTTAGTTATCTCTGTTGATACCTTGTGTTCATTAGTAAATCTGATTAGTGACCCCTTCTGGAGCCAAGTCTGGAAGTGGGCGTCACAAGTTGGTATCAGAGCCTTGGTTTAAGAGATTTAGGTACTAATGCAGTATCTAGACTTAAACTAGGACTCTAGGAAGACAAAGTAGGATGAGATAAAGAATGTAGATGCCAGCCAGGATAGCTTATGCCCATAGAAACAAGAATGCATTAGGGACATAGTAAGTAGCATCTAGAGTATATGAAGTGTGGAAAAGACCGGATTGCAATTAGCTACTGCAATTTGGTATTAGCCGTATAAACATACCCTAGGTCCTAACTATTGTATGTCCAAGTGCAGAGAAATTATGAGACGGTATAATTAGGGAGCGAGATGACTTGAAGAACCGGTTTTAAAGTTACCGGTAGGAAGATAAAGAGAAGAATGGACATTTAGAAGGATTGTGATAGAAGTAACTGGGTTTTTGAACACATCATAACTATATAATTGCTTTGGTACCGGTACTTATCTGGTTATCATGTATTCAAAAGTTTGGGGACTTTACGTCATGTAAATTCTGAAATGTCATTCACCTGGAATGTAGGATGATGATGATAAGAGGCAGACGTGGTAGAGGTAGAGGTGCCGGCAGAGCAACCGGTGCTGGAAGACGTACGCGTGCGAATCCCGAACGAGAGAATAACGCGAGAGCCAACGTCTTTACTAACGAGCAAAGGGCAGCTATGGTGGCAGAGTTGAATCAAATGTTCCAGGCAGCTTTGCCTAATCTGATTGCTCAACTTCATGGAGCTGCTGGTGGAGGTGCAAATGGAGCCGGAGGAGCCGCTGGTGATGCTGCTGGAAATGCGGAAAATGCCGATCACGGGTGTTCTTTCAAACCGTTTAGCGGATGTAGGCCTCCATCATTTGAAGGGCAGAGAGATGCAGGTTCGACTGTTCGTTGGATTCGAGAGATGGAAGCTGTGATAGGTATTAGTGAGTGTCGTCCTGATCAAGCAGTGAAGTATGCAACCCATTCCTTCAAAGGGGAAGCAATATTCTGGTGGGACTCGATTCTACAATCCCGAGACGAGCAAGCTGTTGCTGCTATGAGGTGGAATGACTTGAAGACGCTAGTGATGAACAAGTTTTGCCCGAGACACGAGCTGGAGAGGATCGAGGTTAACTTTCTGAAGTTAGAAGCAGATACTATGACCCATCAGGAGTTTACAAGCAAGTTTGACGAGATGGCAAGGTTAGTACCAAGGTTGGTGACACCCGAGGAAGAAAAAGTGAAGAGGTACGTTCAGGCCCTTCCTGCTGCTGTAAGGAAGATAGTTAGGCCTCATGTTCCAAAGACGTACCAGGAAGCAATCGACATCAGTGCTATGGTTTACGAAGAAGAATATGGCGACAACGGGAGACCGGGAGAAGTTAAAAGGAAGATATCTGAGATTGGAGAAAGTTCAAAGAGGAACGACCGAGATTTTCACAAGAAGAAGAAAGATTCAAAAGGCGACAAGCCTAAGTGTCGTAACTGTAACAAGTATCATCACGGAGAGTGTTGGGTAAAACCAACGAGTTGCTATAGATGTGGAAAGGAAGGACACTACTCTAACAGTTGTCCGGAAGCTAAGAAATGCTACGAGTGTGGGAGCCCGGGGAATGTTAAAGCAAATTACCCTAAGATAGTAAGGAACCCGATGCCATTGAGATCAGTTCCAGCTTCAGGAGCCAAGAATAAAGTTTACAACCTAACTACTATCGAAGGACCTGATGTGACCTCAGGTACATTTCTCGATAAATAGGTTGCTTGAATACGTGTTATGACTTTAACGTTATTATAAGTTCTATCAATTAGTTTTGTGAATCGCTTGATAGACCGTTAGTTAGGATTGAGAATCCTTTAGATTATGACTGCCTTAGAGAAATGAACGTTATGTGCTAGAAAATTCTCTGAGAAATTTTCTAGAATGAGACGACCTTAGATAACGAACTTCATATGTTAAAGAATTTCTAGAGGACTTGAAGATTGCAGTAGTAGTATCTACACTCTCGAATTGAGAGCATTAATCAAGATGTCCAACTAGTTTATTGAAAGTAAATGATAGATAGTCATAAATTATACTGACTTTGTTGTGGTTAGAATAGTAATACCATCTTACACTGGACTAGGACTAGTGCACCTCTGGTTGTATCAAAGGTGTGGTAGATACGCCGCTGGTACATCTTATATATATACACCTGAGATACAACGAGAAGTGGACTAGAGTTAGTCTCGAGTAAGTAAATAGTACGGGCCACCGTGGAAAACAAACCAGTAGAATTTACGAATATAGATCACTTATTAGTAAGCAAATGAAAGACTGTTGGAATTCAAGAATGAAGACCCAAGCCATGCAAAGTGTAGATAAACGTTCGACGTACACAAAAGGGTGAAAGGGAGCAGTAGAAGGTCTCACAGAGACATGTTCTTCCAAGAGTTAGCTGAAATGTCATCTGAAGAATCGTTGCGGTTTTGAAGCAAACGAGTTAGAAATAACATCTTTCGATAGAAGCGTTCTAAATAACGGATTATCGTATATAGAAATACGTATTGCGGTTCTATATCGCAATTAGAAGGAAGGATTAGGAGCAAGATAGTTCCTATAGTAAAGTGTTATGAATGCCTAGGTTAGATTCTTAAATCAACCTAGAAAAGAAAGGGGTAAGTTAAGGATATCTCGCTGATGAGATATTCGTAAACGGAGCAGGTTTCGGGACGAAACCTTATTTAAAGGGGGTAGAGTTGTAACATCCCAAAATTTGAGAAATACGTGATTAATGTAATTATTTCACATGATATATGTGTTAGAAAGCTAAACGTGTTAAAACGTTTGAAAAATGCATGTTTACCCATTACCGGGTAATAAACTGATAAATAACAGTATTGCATGAAGGATATATGTGTTAATTTGATAACATGAGGTAAGGAAATGAAATAATATGTGTTTTATATCAAAGATAATTGATATATATGATGTTAGCATGAAAAAACATAGCTAAACGTTTATATGATGGAAATAAATGATAACCGGGAGAAAATAGGTTTACACGATTACATGATATTGAAATCATGTATAGATATATGTCTAATAGTATGAATACATGTGAAATATTCATTTGATGGATATATAGTGGAAATACGTGTTTGGATAGTTATACGTGTGAAAAATGCATGCTTAAATAGTTAACAAGAAAATAGAAGGGTAGAAAGTGTAAATTATGGAAATACACAAATATATATATGTATATACATTATCATATATGACCCGAACCTTCGTGAATGTTAAAAATATGTTTAAGAAGGTTGTAAGACATAAAATGATGATTACATTAAAAGATTAGGGTTTAATATGCATAAGATAAAAGTTAAAGGGCTAAAAGTGTAATTTATTTAAAGTTATGAATACTTACGGATATTATACGTATCTATAACTTTTATAAATACCCCGAGGCTTATAATATATTATAATAATGTCCTAAAATGATTCGGAACATAAAATAATAAGTGTTGTAAAGTTAGAAGGGCCAAAGGTGTAAATAATGAAAAATATATATAAATATATATAAAAATATATACGTATGTATACGTATCATCGAGAGTGTCCCGAGCCTTAAAAACTTTATGAAACATGTTTTATAATAGTTCAGTGCATAAAATAATAGTTTGGTAGAAGTCTGGGGGCTGAATTGTAAATAAAATATAGAGGGACTAAAACTGTCATTCTGGCAAAGATGCCAGGCGGTACGCGCGGACCCAGCCCTACCTGGCGCGATACGCGAGCCGACCAGGTCGCGATTTTGGCCGTAGCTCGAACTTGCAGCCTACGTTTGGCCACCCTAACGTGTCATTTCGACCGGATTACTCACCTACGACACGTGGAGGGACCTTGGGCGACCTCGACTACTATAAAATGGACCTCAGATCAGCCATAACAACTTGCCAATTCACGAATTTCTTCTCCTAAAAACCCTAAAACGAACCCAGACCTTCTTCTGCGAAATTCGAGCAAACGGTGAGGAATCAGAAGGCCATCTCCAGCAGTCCTACGTTCCTAGGTATGATCTACAATAGCCCTCAATCAATTTCAGTTAATATTGTTGTTATGATCGAGTTCTAAATCTAGGTTAAAATTAGGGTTCTTGGATATAAACCATCAAATTCGGGTGATCGGGTGGGAGTTAGGCTCTGAATTTTTGTAGGTACTCCTAAAAAGATGTTATATAAGAAAGCCCTAAGTTGTTTTCAGACTTGGTAAAGGTTTGGTATGGGTTTTGTAAACGGGTCAAAAATTAGGGTTTTCCGTGTCGTTACTCTGCCCAAATCGAGTAAACGGTTTTGAATTAAGCTTTGCCATTTTAAAGGATATTATAAAATGTTATAATGGATAATACCCTAAGTTGGTTTTGAATTAAAAATGAGTTTTGATAATAAAACGAGAAATTCATAAAATTAGGGTTTCTAAATATGATTATTTAATATAAAATAATCTAAAGGGTATGGGGACTCGAATTTTTGGCATGATAACATGTTTATATATATAATAAACATATATGGGTTTAAAATGGATAAATAATAAAGTATTAAAGATACCGAGTTAATCGGATATTTAGAAGTTCGTGCGGACCAGAAGGGTAAGCGCCTGTACTCTGGGGTTTCTGGCAAAAGCGGGGGTGTCGCCATCCCATCTGGGCAATGGCATCCCAACACTGGGCGATCCCGGGGTGAGCGTTTACTTATAGGAATGCGCGTCTTCATATTATCATTAAAAGAAAAGGATAATTGCCTATAAGGGCATTTTGGTCATTTTGACCTAATAAAAGGATAATCTTAATAAAAATATAATATTAAGATAATAAGATGTTAAAATAAACATAGGAAGTGTTTATTGTATAAAACCTTGCGTTAACGACATACGATACGCAAATTAGGTTAAATCGGGAATCGTTGCGAAAGTTCCGTTCGTGTAACGAGTTAAAGACATAAGGTGAGTTCTATGAGCCCACTCTTAAATATTTTAAATATTTTAAATGTTTTAAATGTTTTCGGGCTGATATACATACAAATGTTATAAAATGCATCTAAATGATTTATAACTGAAATGTTGCGTATCTGAACTATTGAATTACCTTTGAGTAAATATATATCCGATTGCTAAGGTGCTAATTGTTAATGGATATATTGAACTCTTAAATTGTTATTGAATTCATATATATATGTGGACTGTTATGAAAATGCATATACGTGAAATATCTTGAATTGATAAACTGTTAAAAGGCTTTTGGGATAATATATATAGAAATATATATATATATATATATATATATATATATATATATATGATATGTTATGAAAATGATATTAAATCATTGTACGTGTTATAACGTAATTATAATGACTGTGATATGATATGTGTTATATTTGCTTCGAAATTAAATAGTCAAGTGATAAAGGAATTATTAGTAAACGTTATAGTGAATATGTATGATTATATGAGAACAGGTGATGCATTTTCTTTATTATTATGTGGTGGATACGCCGCTGGTACTTCCTATATATATACATAATAATATTAGTTACCCAGTATATCAGAAGTGTGGAGGATACGCCCTGTATACATACACTAACGATAAATTGGGAGATGTCCACTTGTTGCAGTATATGAAGACCTTATCACTGTTTACTAATAATCATAAGTCTCTTGGGTATTTAACTAAGGGGCGGGTAGTAGTACAGAAGGAGTTAGGAGGTAGTGTTGCTCAAAGGTATTGGAGACCACTACAAATAGAAGGGGGAAAAATCTACTATCCGTTATAGGGAATGCTCTAGAAGGGTAAACTCGGCAGTTAGCAAATAGGGGAAAGTGGTGCAACTGTCCGTTACAGGGAATGCTCTAGAAGGGTAAACTCGGCAGTTAGCAAATAAGGGAAAGCGGGGAAACTGACCGTTATAGGGAATACCCTAAGGGGGTAAACTCGGCAGTCGGCAAAGATGGTTTCTCTGCTTATACATTAGCAGGGTTTACACTGGTATTAAATGTTGGGGTTGTAGGAAGGGATAACGGGATAAATGGTTTTATAGGGGGGTGTTTCTTGTTAAGGAATATTACGTATTGTATATTTTTGATATATATTATACTTGATAATTGTCTGTGAAAAGGGATCTTGCAGGTCCAAGGGTTTTAAACCTCACACCGAGGTAAAGCTTTTAAAATATAGAACTCACCAGCGTAAGCTGACCTTTTCCAAAAATGTATGTATGTCAGGTCAGGGTGAGGCTTCGACTAGTTATGAGAAGGCCCTGGTGATAAGGGATTAGACGGGCAAGCTATCAGACGGAAGGAGGGTGTTGGCAAGCTGGCATAGTTATAGCAATAAAACGTAGTGACAGATAGTATTTCCTTATGTAAATTACCTCTTACTTTGTAGTACTTGGCAATAAATAAAAGTTTAAAATTTCCGCTGCTTAGTTATCTCTGTTGATACCTTGTGTTCATGAGTAAATCCGATTAGTGACCCCTTCTGGAGCCAAGTCTGGAAGTGGGCGTCACAAAATCGTTATTATTTATTTGACCATCTATAAACAACACACTCGGTAAATCATGGTTGACATGTGCATGATCTTATCATACACGATTGTACTTTTCCATCGTCGCACTGCGCGGGTTGCACCCCATGCCATGAGTCTTGTAAATTGTTGTCGCCGCTGAACGTGCATGTACCACATTACAAATTTTTGCCGCACCGCAAGATACTAACAGAAAAGTAATACCGCGTTGTAAATTGTCGTGTCGCCGCAACGCTCAGACAAAGACGCATAGCGCCCTATAAACTGTCGCCGCCACAACGCGCGGGTACACGGCTAGTATATATATATATATATATATATATATATATATACTGATATATATTTATTCCGCCGGGTTTTAAAATTAATTTTAAATTAATTCGGTTAAATTTTTTGTAAACTATGAATCTATCGGTCACGTAATTTTTTGAATATGTCATCGGGCGACCCGAATACCACTGTCAAATCGCAACAAACATATCCGAATAACCCTTTGAAACTACAACGCCTATTCCATAAAGTCAGGATGGAATGAAATCTAACTATGGTACAGCTCTTAAATATCAGCCTTTGACAGATTTATCAGCCAAATATGATTAAATATCCTTACAACCTTGTTGTCTTCTTCCAACACAATCACAACCTCACTAGTCTTCTCATCATAGTACCACCATCTTGGGTTCTTTATAAAATCCAAATCCATCTTCATTAATGGAATTTTCTTCATCACTTTAGGATTTTTTCTTAAACTTCAATACAATCAGTGCCTTGCCAGTTATTGAATGTTTCTTTGTCGGATGTTCACTTCGTTTTGGCTTCTTGTCTTCAGGAATTAATATCTCTTTTCACATTCTTTTTCCACAATCTTCTTGAAGTGTAATCCTTTCCATCCATCTCCATAGTTACAAAATGGTTTTCTGGTTAGCTCACAAACATCCCAAACTAGCAATGAGCCGAAATCCAGAGCATGCTTGAAATATTAAATACCAAACTGGCGTTTGATTCCATAACAACCAAGATCATCAACATACATCCAGCTCATAATTTCTCCTGATACCCGACCCTTAAATATGACATGCCTACGTTGTTTGATTGGTTTTGGAGGAGGAACGTAGTTAGCATGAAAGATCTTCATATATTCTTCATAGACCTTTCTTTGTTTCTGTTCTTTGGCCTCTTTGACAACCGGGTCTTCAGGAATCTCAGCTTCTTTTCTTTTCAACTTTGCCTCAGCATCATCACCCTTTTTCCTTTGGAAATACCTCAAATTCATCATCATCTTGAGCGTTGTTATTAAAATTGGAGTACAAATCAGGATACTCTTCTTTGGTTATCACAATGTAAGTAAGAACACAAACCGATTTGAAGAAAACACTTTACTATTGATCACCGATTGCTACACACTGATCGAAATTCTCCTTGAGAATTTCGTGAACACCAAAGTCCCAAAACACTATTGAACAACCAACCCTAATCTTCTAAACAAGCTATCTATATATAGGGTGACCTAGACTTGATAAACAAGTCATAGAAATCGGTTTCCAAACCCCCCAAAATACGCAACCCACAAGCCCATAAACCCACTAATTCAATTTAACCCATTTACATATAAACTAACCCAACATAGATTCTAATGCAAAAGCCTCATAAAATTCTAGTCTCTACAATCTTCCCCTAGGCTTTAGCATTAGACCGTCTTCACATTCTGAACTTCTTTGACAGATTCACCGTCGTTGGATCATACCACAACTCTTTCGCCACGATCTCAGCTACGGCTCGAGTATAACACTTGGCATATTCTTCAGTATCCTGATTACATTCAATCTGATGCTTGGCTAGTACCATTATGTCCTTCTTGTGAAACCTCATCAAATCATGAACTTCCATGACATCAATTGTCTTTGATTTGCAGAGAATTTTGGCTTCACCAGAATAATCACTATACGGCCAAGTTTGAAAATCATGCAAACAGTCTTCAGGATGTCTCATCGGCAGAGGTATTGTCTTTGTCTTGTCTGTTGGTGGATACAGAACATTTGTGAACTTCTTTGCTGGTACACTCTCCTTACCTGGGATACTCTTCTTTCCGTCCCACTTGAACACACCTCTGTACTTCTTCACATAGGATTTCTTGTGAGGAAAATCTTCAAATCTTTTGAACTTGCTTCGCACTGCATTTTCCAGTTTCTTGTAAAAATATTTTGCTTGCTCATTGTTTGATGGGTTTGAGAACGGTGCCTGGTAAAGCATTGTCAGATCTACATTCGTCCATGAGTAAAACTGGGTCCAGCTCTTGTAGTACTCTCATGGATATTGACCCTTTCTCCGCACAAAAAACATATTCTTCTCTCCATCAAACATCTAGGCTTTAACATCAACATTGATTCCCTGTTTATCATGATAATGTTCTCCCAACTGGATTAGATACCTTTTAGGGGGATAAGCAAATGTCTGAGCCTCCCAACCTCCGTCAAACTCAGAAGCTGGTACTGTCATATAATCTCTATCCCTGGTATCTTTATCTTCAGTGGAGGCTTCGGGTAATATAGTTTGAGTTTCCTCAGGGATATCTGCTTCAAAGTCAAATGCTAGTGATTGTGAGGAATCACCTGCACCTTTACTTCCTTCTGTGTTACCTGGATCACCCTTATCACCTTGACTTGGGTTTGACCTACTTGATCTATCCGAGTTAAGCTGCCTGATCAGCTTATGAAGATCTCTGAATTGTTTGGTAAACACTCGGTTTATCTTCTTCTGATTTTCCAACTCAGTGTTGTGGATCTTCTGAATATCAATCAAGTCTCCAGTTACCTCACTTTGGGCTGCATTCTGGGCTTTCAGACCTTCTATTTCTTCTCTAAGTTCCTTTTCCAGTCTGTATTCAGGGGTTTCCACTGCTTTCCCTTTCTCTTGGGATGTGGGTTGAGAAGATGATTGACCAGCACTGGAACTTGTGACTGGTGGCACATGAGAATCTAATCTCCTTCTCCTAGAGTCACTTGGGCCTTCTCCATGGTGTTGTGTAGCAATTGACTCAGTCTCAGTCATTTCTTCTGTAACAGAAGCACTGAGGGGAGGATCCTCTGTGGCTTTCCGTTTTCTAATCAGTGGCGTCTCGGCAGTTTCAGTCTCAACTTCCTCAAGATTGATGTCATCCAGATATGTGTCATAATTGATACTATCTTCACCTTCAAAATTTAGTGCACCAATCTGCACGTCTTCCAAATCAAAGTCTTCCCAGTCTGAACTATCTGTGAGTTCATGAACAGGCTTCTTGGAGGCAGGCACATTATGTTCTTCATCAACGACTGCATTTCTGTGCACAGGAACCTCTTCTCTTGCTATCTCAGCAAATTCCCCAATTTTGTCACCAAATGGCATCTGATCAGTCAGTTTCTTCTTCGGGTTGATCATAAGAAAGACCTCAATTCCCATAGGCTTTGTATCATGAGTGTCATTTGACTTCCTCAGAGCCGGATATCTAGAATCCAGAACTAGCTGAATGAATCTCGGAACAGCTGCAAACTTCTTATCTCTGGTCACTATAGCTTTCACATCATCAAAAATTAACCTGGACCAGTTGAATCGAACTCCTCTAACCAGTGACACCATAGCATGGGTGTGCACCTGGTTCAGTTGATCAGTTGAGCTCTTCTTTGCAATAACACATTTCTGTAAATAGTGGGCCAACATCCTCCAGTATGGTGGAAGAAGTGCCTTCATTGTGGGAGGAGAAATTGTCAGGTAACCCATTTCCTTCAGGCACTGGGACACCATTTCTTTATCCAAAGCGATAGGATCATCAGCAACATCTTTCAGTCTGAGGGCTTGTCTGAAATTTTCTTCAGTCAACACAATTTCTGTTGCTTGTATCTTTGCCAGTATCTGCTTTCCATCATCAGAGACGTATGCTGTCTTCCAAAATTCTTGTTGCATACGTTCGCAGATAACCGGGTTTGCTGTAAGTGCATAGTGAAGACAGCACTTCTTCAATCCTGCTATCATTGACAAGTACTTCTCACGATACTCTGCAGGTGGATCCAGCAAGTATGCCACCGTGTTGTGATCTTTACTAAACTCCAAGTCCCTACACTCACAAACACAGATAAACATCCAAAACAAACAGGAGTTTATTAGTTTTAGGGATTTCTCGAAAAATGGACAGCATAATGGCTTAAAGTTAACTGAAAAACCATTGAAAACATCATGTGGTACCTTTCCGATCGAAAAGCAGGGTTTTCGATCGGAAAGCATCCGTCTGATTGGGAAGTATCACCACCTGAAGACCCTGATCGAAAAGTCCTAAAACTGATCGAGAAGCATGATGGCTTGATCGAAAAGCCTCTGGTCATCGGTGACCAGCGATCGAAAATTACCAGTAACCGAGGTTACTGATCGAAAAGTATACTCTCTGATCGAAAAGCCTAAGCTTTTGATCGAAAAGCCTCTGGTCATCGGTGACCAGCGATCGAAAAGTACCAGGGGCCGATCGAAAAGCTTTTCAGTCTGATCGAGAAGACCCTGGCTTGATCGAAAATTGTCGTCTTCTTCAATTACTACCTGCATCTTAATCAAAACGGCCATACATGTGTGTATTGAACACGATTTCAAGCAAAACATGTACCAAACCATTTTCCCTTCCATACCCGACACAAAGCGCAAAAAAAAACATACTCAATTTTGTCCTTTAGGGGTCGGGCAATGCGCTTCAACCGAGGAGCCATCGCTCAAAATCAACAGTGGTGTTGCGTTCAGTGAGTGATTCCGACCGGAGGGGTGTTGTCGGATGGTTGCGATCGGCGGTTGTGGCGTCGGATTGGAGAGGGACAGGGGCGGCGGCGATGTGAATGATCGGAGGGACAGTGGTGGTCGGATTTCGATGGGGATGGTGGTGCTGAAGTCGCAGGGTGGCGGCGTGAAGTGTGGTGGTGTGCGACGGCGGTGGGAGTAGCTAGTGGTGGTGAATGGAGGAGGTAGGTGGCGGTTAGGGTTTGGGAGTCGCAAAGAGGAAGATGAGAGAGTGAGAAGGGGGCCGGCTCTCTCCCTCCTTTTGTTTCAAAGATTTTTTTTTTTTAAAAAAAATCATTTTACCCCCTCAAATTTGAAAGATGATCACAAGAACCCCAAATCTTTAATTAACCTCTTCTTTAAAAAAAACTTTATAAAAAAAACTTCAATCCCGTTTAATCAGAAAACTTCCCCTGAACTCAAGCCCGAAAGTTTTATTGTCTGGCAACTTTTTAAAAAAAATAAATATAATAAGATATCACAAAAAGAATGCACCAAAAAAAACTTGACATTAAGATAAAATTAAAATTAAAGAAAATAAACAAACAAAAATCCTAATAGACTGAATTTTGAGTGAAAAGGCATTATGAGGGATCATACCAGATAATCTGTGACTGAGGAACCCTTTTCAGCTTCAGTTACTTCGCATGTTCAGGTGATTGCCGGTATTATTGGTCCATCTTTAAACTCATGCTGCTTTCGCTTACTCAGGCAGTTTCATCACTTTAATTTATATTTTAAGGTTTATTAATTATGACAATCTATCCAGGTCACACGTATAAATCCTAGGTATATTTTGTACACTCTATCAAGTACATCTGGCTTCCGTACAACATTTTTCACGACACCTTTCCTTAAGCCTAACATCATGCTCCAGACTGGGTTGAGAAAAGAAAGAATAGATCACGGAGGTTTTGTTGGATAATATACAAAGTCAACTGAATTTTTGAAACATTTTTGATAATGCTCTCATCAGTGACAAAGGCTGAGGGTTTTGGACACTTGAGGGTCTCTTTTGATTGTGCACATTGGCATCTTTTTGGTTTATCATATATATACAATGTGATCTAAAACGTACGTGGATCGGGGTGGTTCTAGGTTTCCGCTTTCGCAGAACAGAGGAGACCTGACTCACGTACAACATTCCCAGGTCATTGCTTACGCAAAGCAGAGGGAATGAGATTTTTGAGCATGACATTAACACTCAGAACCGGGCGGGTGTCTCAGGATTCCTGATGCACAGTCAAATAGAGATTGTACTAACCTAAGTGTGTGTTTCCTTTCAAGCATCATACGTTATCTTCAAGTGTTGTGATAAAACATACCTTTTGATTGATTGTCAGCAGAGCCTACCTAGCATATCGACCATGAATCACTGCTTTTCACATCCACCTTACACGTGTCAGTCAGCAAACACCTGCAAATTTTTATCACTTCCCACCTGGTCAACCAAAACCAGTAAAATATTTAAAAGCACACACTTTAGAGGAAATGATTATCATTAGCTTATATCTTCCCCTTTCTTTTAGATTTTTTCAAATTACCAAAAAGACACTATTTTTGTATTTTTTGATTTTTTTTTTTGAATTTTTTTTTTGATTTTTGAATTTTTTTTTAATAATAAATGAATGAAACAAAAATAGTTGCCAGGCTACTCATCAAAGGCTATCATCCGGAGGCTTTTGAGACACATTTCAAAATTGGCACTTGGAAGGGGTTTGGTGAACATATCCGCCACATTGTCCTCCGATGCCACCCGTTCTAAATGGATGAGCTTGCGGTCATAGCAATCCCGAATGAAGTGCGTTTTGATATCTATGTGTTTGGTTTTGGAGTGCTACACGGGATTTTTCACAATTTGCAATGCAGCATTATTATCACAAAAAATGGGAGTATCAAAGAAATTCAAATCGTAATCTCCCAAGCTAATGCTGCAACCAAACCACCTGTGAGCAGCAAGCAGATGCAGCCACATATTCTGCTTCGGCTGTTGACTGGGACACCGTGTGCTGCTTCTTGCTCTGCCAGGATACCAGCCTGTCACCTAAAAATTGAGCTCCCGCAGATGTGGATTTCCTGTCAAGCTCATTGCCACCATAATCACTGTCAGAGAAAGCATACAGATTAAATCCTGACTCTTTAGGGTACCAGAGGCCTAGACGAGGCCGACCCTTCAAATATTTAAGAATACGTTTCACAGCAGAGAGATGAGAGAGTTTAGGATTAGCCTGATAGCGTGCGCATTGGCACACAGCGAGCATGATATCTGGACGGCTGGCGGTTAAGTACATTAGAGACCCAATCATGGACCGGTACATGTGCTCGCTCACTGGTTAACCGTCTGGATCCCTGGTAAGTGCTGGTCTTGCCGCCATAAGTGTGGAGACAGTATTTGCATCCATCATTTTGTATTTTTCTAAAATTTCTGTGACATATTTGGCCTGATGGATAAGTATCCCACTGTCACTTTGCTTTACCTGTAGGGCGAGGAAAAACTCCATCTCACCCATCTGACTCATCTCAAACTTTGTGCGCATTACCTTCTCAAATTCTTTGCACAAGTCTTCATTAGTAGAACCGAAGATGATGTCATCAACATATACTTGCACCATGATTATGTCATTCCCAACCTCTTTCCTGAAAAGTGTCTAATCCACTATGCCTCTTGTGTACCCGTGTGCTAGAAGATGATCAATCAGAGTCTTGTACCAAGACCGAGGGGCCTGGTGTAAGCCATACAAGGCCTTGCCTAGCTTGAACACATGATACGGGTGTTCCTCATCAATGAAGCCAGGAGGTTGAGTGACATATACCTCTTCATCCATTTCAGCATATAAAAAGGCCGTTTTCACGTCTAACTGGTAGACCGTGAAGTTCATGTAGGATGCATAGGCTAAGAAGACTCTTATTGCCTCTAATCGGGCAACCGGTGCATAGACTTCATCATAGTCCACTCCTTGAATTTGTTTGTGGCCCTGAACCACCAACCTGGCATTGTTTCTGACAATGATGCCGTTGTCATCCTTTTTATTCTTATAAAGCCACCGAGTAGTGATGACATTTTTGTCAGCGGGCCTTTCTACTAACCTCCAAACTTGTAGCCGGGAGAATTTATTTAGCTCTTCATGCATGGCCTCCACCCAACTAGGATCTGTCAAGGCCATAGTAATGTTGGGGGGCTCAATCTGTGAGATGAAACAGGAGTACATACATTGATTGATGTCTCCTGACTGGCTTCTTGTTACCACCCTGGATGCTAACGGACGTATGATGTTGTCCAAGGGGTGGTATTTATGAATTCTGGTCTCCGCAACGGCTTGAACGGGAATTTTAGGAGGTAAATTTGAATGGTCAGGTTCATCGTTTGTTTCAGCTGCATCTTCTGCATCAACTCCCTGTGATTGAGGAGTGTCTGAGGCGGGGTTGACTTCCGCATCAGTTTCTTGTGATTGATTATCC
The DNA here is from genome assembly GCA_039602395.1 of Deinandra increscens subsp. villosa. Taxonomy (NCBI): domain Eukaryota; kingdom Viridiplantae; phylum Streptophyta; class Magnoliopsida; order Asterales; family Asteraceae; genus Deinandra; species Deinandra increscens. The sequence goes on along the minus strand of JBCNJP010004882.1, from coordinate 37,084 downwards.
ACAGGATCAGCAGTCTCCTGTACTGGTGTGGTATCTGTTTCAGGAGCATTGACTGCAGCCTTGGTGATGGAGTGTGATAATGGAGGTCCTGAAACTGTATCTTCATAAAGTTCTTCAGCTATGACAGGTTCCAAACCCAAAAGACGGAAGAATTGATTATAATCGAAAGCTTGAGGAGGACCCAGTCCACCATCAGATGGATTTTCTTCTAGCCAATCCACATTGGTAGACTCCATCACGATGCCGGTTGTTTTGTTGAAAACCCTGTAAGCGGAGCTGGCAGAGTAACCTACAAAATAACATTCATCAGACTTAGCAGCAAATTTAGGAACATCAGTATTTACTAAAACGGTGCATAGACACCCAAAGCCCGAAGGTGTCCAATTCTGGGCTTATCATTGTAAAGCAGCTCATATAGGGTTTTCTGCTGCAGCTTATTGATGAGCACCCGATTCTGGACATAACAGGCAGTGTTAACTGCTTCTGCCCAAAACATGGTTGGTAGCTTTGAGTCACACAACATAGTGCGAGCAGCTTCAATTAAGGTCCTGTTCCGTCGTTCTGCGACGCCATTCTGCTGAGGGGTGTAGGGGGCACTGTATTGATGTTCAATGCCCTTGTCAGCACATAAATTATCAAATGTTTGATTCTTAAACTCCGTCCCATTGTCACTTTTGATGGCCTTCACTTGCGGCTTTAATTTGTTTTCGATGAGCTTGATGAAAGCGATCAGTATACCTGCAACATCACTTTTCTTTGACAAAAAAAACACCCAAGTGAAACGGGAAAAATCGTCAGTAATAACTAGACAAAATGCACATCGGTTAAGACTTAACATACTGACTGGACCATATAGGTACATGTGAAGCAGCTCCAGTGGTGACGAGATTCTGTTGAAGACCTTTGGTTTATGTGGACGTTTGTGCTGCTTCCCCTTAGCACAAGCCACACATTTCTCCTTGAGCACAAATTCTTTGATTGGGAGGTCTTTAACAAGCCCTCCTCTAGCAAGTCGATTCAGGTTCTTCAGATTCATATGCTGCAACCTTCTGTGCCACAACTGAGCGTGGTTCTCAGCCGTTTTGGAGAGGAGACAGACCACCTCAGATGTGGGGGGTTTCTGCATGTTGAGCACATAGGAGTTACCATACCTGGGTGTTCTCATTAACACCCAATCAATGGGGATGGAGTATCCAGGTTTAAGAATAAGATACTCTTTATTGTTGAATAGAACTGGATACTCCCGATCACATATCTGTGACACACTTAACAAACTGTGTTTTAACTGCTCCACATAATTGACATCGTGGAAGCTGAGACAACCGTTGCGTACTGTGCCTTTCTGACTGATATATCCTCCAACTCCTCCGGCGAACGACACATATCCTCCATCAAATTTCTCCAGATCTTGCAGTAGGGATCACGATCTCTAGTGAGTGTGCGGAATCCAAACACTAGAGTGATTCAAGATTAAAAGAGAATAATACGAAAAAGCAATCACAATGTAAGTAAGAACACAAACCGATTTGAAGAAAACACTTTACTATTGATCACCGATTGCTACACACTGATAAAAATTCTCCTTGAGAATTTCGTGAACACCAAAGTCCCAAAACACTATTGAACAACCAACCCTAATCTTCTAAACAAGCTATCTATATATAGGGTGACCTAGACTTGATAAACAAGTCATAGAAATCGGTTTCCAAACCCCTAAAAATACGCAACCCACAAGCCCATAAACCCACTAATTCAATTTAACCCATTTACATATAAACTAGCCCAACATAGATTCTAATGCAAAAGCCTCATAAAATTCTAGTCTCTACAAACCTCATCATCCAAATTATCATTTTCAGTTTCAGTTTTAGATGATTCATAAACCTTGGGTTCAGCTTCGGCATCTTTCTTCTATTGATACATGAAATGGCAGAATGCTGGATCAGACTGAAGAAAATCAGAAGAAAAAGATAAGTGTTAACCTAGCTAACCGAACTCACTCGAACCGGTACGAACTGGCAGCCCAACTGCCAGTTCGGGCAGTGTCCAGTATGGGTGATCGGGTTTTCTATATATAGTTGTTTTGTGTAGAAATTTAGGAACTGATGTGTTTTCCATAGTGTATTCAGTTAGCAAGAATCCGACCGTTCCGGCTCATTTTCAATTGGTATCAGAGCTTGAGGTTGGTTGCTCAGCTCGAATCTGTATTGTTTTGTTTAAAACGAAGTGTTTTTTGGTGTTTTTCTCTAGTTTTTCAGAATTTTAATCGTAAAAACTTGTGTTTTTCAAAATCCGATCATTCCTGAGTGTTTTTGACTTTAAGATGTTCATTTTCGAGTGTTTCTGGTTCGTTTGAGTGTTTCAATTCGAAGAACGTCAAAGTTTTGCGTCCAGTTCGCATGAGTTCGTAGATCTGAGAATGAACCGTCAACTGAAGTCCGAGTTCGGCTGAATGTCCGTTGCGAAGTCGCTGTTCGTTTCAGTTCGTTTAGCTTCGTGTACTAGTTCGCATCCAGTTCGGATAAAATCTCTTGTTTGGATTAGGTTCGTTTGAGTTCGGATAAGTTTTGTTACTTGTCACTTCGCTTACAGTTCGGACAACTTCGTTCAAGTTAGTTCAGTTAGGATGGAGTTCGTTTAGGTTTGGAAAATCATCAGTTCATTTTCAGTTCGTTTGAGTTTGCTTATTCTTGTTGAGTTCGGTTCTAGTTCCGATAGGTTTGGACAAGCATCTTTTAGTTCGCCTGAGTTCGGATAAACAAAAATTTTAGTCGTCGAGATGTCGGAATATCAAGCTTTTGCAGCGATTCGATCTCAAATGCAAACTTTACTCAATTACGATAACAAGATAGGAACGAGTCAGAAGGTCCCTAAATTGTTCAAACTCGAAGACTATCATAATTGGAGGAAGAGGTTTGAGTCGTACATCGGTACTTCTGATTGCGATCTCTGGATTACGATCGATGACGGATATACTTATTCGGTGGACAACAACGATGTTCCAGTTATGCAAAGAAACTTGAATATTGAACAAAAGCTGATTATAACCGAGAGCAGAAAGCTTACGTTGCGCTTAACCAAGCGTTACCAAAAGAGTTATTACATCAATTCAAGACACGTAAAATTCGAAAGAACTCTGGAATGCTTTGAAAGAAAGGTGTGAAGGCACGGACAGTACAAGAAGAGTAAGAAGAAGGTTCTGCGAAAAGAATTCGACAACTTTAAATATTTTGAGGGTGAGGAAGTGCCTGCTTTGATTTCTCAATTATGTCATCTACAGTCCGAAATGGATACAGTTAGCATTAAGAAAGATGATGAAGAGTTGACGGAGAAACTGCTTGAAGCACTACCAGCGGAGTGGGAATCGTATGTTCTGATGATCACCAACGACAAAGAATTTTCAAAGTTGACTTTCTTACAATTGTTGGGAAAATGACAAGCAAGAGATCTAGAATTGAAAAATGTGAATACTACGCCTGCAGAAGTGCAAAATCCAGAAGTTAATTATGGTCAGAATGCAGAGCCAATTTCTAGCAAATTTGGTAAACATATCAATTCAGCATCGGTGACAGCTTTCGTAGCTGGAGGTGTATCTAATGCTGGAAATTTGTCTAATTCTGGAAGTTATGAATTAAGAGGATGCAATGTCTCTATACCCGCAAGCAACATGATAAATGCAAGCAAAATGGCTTTATACGTTAATACAACCAAAGATTACATGGAATTAGTTCTGCTTTAGTATCATCGTATTACGGGGTTATCACTGGGAAAGTTAGCAATGCTGAACTAACAGAAGAAGATTATGACCAGGTGGACCCTGATGATCTAGAGTTGATAGATATTAATTGGCAGTTTGCCATGCTATCCAGAAGGGTGAAGAGATTTCTAAAGAAGACTGGAAGAAAATACTTGAATTCTGGTGGAAGAATTGGATTCGACAAGTCAAAAGTTTGATGCTACAATTGTTCAAACTTTGGTCACTTCGCAAGGGAATGTTCACAACCGAAGAAACATGAACATCAGAATTTTACATCAAGAAGATAAACATATAACTGGGGTAATCAGTTTGCTGGTTCCTCTGCTTTACTTGTGACACGTGAACAAGATGATGATACATTGACTGAATCAACTTCTGAAGATGGTGAAATAATTGATTGCTCAGAATCAGTTGAAGAAGTTCAGACATTTTCAGAAGACCAATTTGCTTTTATGGCTAATACAATGCCTGAATATGCTAATTCTGATGAAGTTTTGCTGCTAAAGAAGGAGTTGGAAGTGTTAATGAAGGAGAGAGACGCTTTGATTAAAGATTGTGAAGCTGCCAAAGTAGAAGCCCAAGATGTAGCGAATGATTTTGAGGCTTTATTTCAAAAGAGCTATCCAGTACAGCAGAAGTATGAAAATTCTCATTGCTTTGGAGGCAAATGACAAGCTGGTTGCATTGCAAGAGGAACTGCAAAAATTGGCAGATGAGAATAATAGTCTGAAATTAGAGAATGGACTTTTGAAAAGAAATAATCTCAAAGAATCATTTGTTGCCTTAATGACTGATACTCCAAAGGTATCTACTCCTCTTCAATGTGATTTGTGTAACCAATTTGCTATGAAAAATGGGGAACTCTTAGCTGAGAAAAATAAAATGGTTGATCAAATATCTGTAGCCAAGGTAGATATTGACATTTATAAAAAAAAGATGGGAGGGCACAATAAAAGAGGTAATGACTCTACACGAGCAGTTGCGAATTCAAAAATATAAGTTCAGCAAGCAATCTAACATGCTCATGTCGACTCAAAAGGAACTGGTTAACACTCCAAAAACCGTTTCGGATTTAAAAATTGAAATTCTTGAGTTAACAAACAAAATTGACACTTTCAAAATACCCTTGTCATTTACAAATTATCTTTACAGTTGTGATCAAGGACAAGTGTCTGACAAGCTTAACCAGGTTCATGCCCCAGTCATTATTACCAATAGTCCATCTTTTGATCAATCTGCTGAAAAGTGTGATTACACTTCTTACAAGCGAGAGGTGTCTGCTCAATCACATTCATAAACCACTGAAAAGAAAACAAGTGAAAAATCTGTTTTAGACTTTGAAGTTGACGAGTTGTTTTATAACTTCTCAGACTTTGGGTATAATTGATGATTTAGTTTTTTGAACCTGAGACTGAGATTTCAAAGAATCTTGCAAAACAAACTCAGGGTGAAATTATTTCTAAATACAATTTTGATCAAATGAAAACAGTACTTAAAAAGCTAAGTGAGTTTGAGCAAAAAACCATTGCAAGATTAAAATCTGTAAGTGGAAAGAAAAAGAAAAATGATGGGATTGGTTATGAACCCCAACCTTTGAATTCTAAACCTAAGGTCTTTGAAAAAGGTTCAACTTCTATATCATCACCTAGTCAGGTTGAAAAAATACTGTCAAAGGAAAGTCTATTGGCCAATTTGATAAAAATGGCAAGTGGACTACTTATCGCTTGAAAGGGTCTGACAAAATGTATAGCGATAAGGATTTTCCTTTGAACATGGTCAACCCTGATTTGAGATAAAGTTTTCACAGGGGCTATGGTCCTAAGTATGATCCTCATGCACCTAGTGTGTCCATTAGCAGGGGAAATGGAAAGATCATTATTCCAAAGGACACACTAGATGTTGAATCTATTTCCTGAAAAGTCATATCATAATTATGATAATGGGTTGGTTAATCGAGTGCAAAAATCAGTTAAGAAATCCACTTTTACCCAATCACCAAAGGTTCACAAACCAATGTTTTATGGAAATGCAAAATCTAGTTTTAGAAAGCCAATCAATTTTTCCAGAAAACTCAATTCAGTGATGAGGAGTTTTATGATCATTTTGGCTATGGACCGAATCCACCAGTATATGGTAGGGTTCCAAGTTGGTCTGGGAATGGATCAAGGGATAGGACTGGTCCATCGGGATATGATGGTATATGGGGTGGTTATCAGAATTCTGAGAGAGGGTATTATGCAGGAAATGCATATTATGATGATATTTACCTAGAAAATACAAGTGGTTATGACTCAGGTTTTTACGATGATTTTAGTGATCATCAGGTTTCTCATTCACAAAAGAAACTTTCAAAATCTAAGAAACCAAAACCTGTCATTGAAACCATTCTTGATGACGACACGGTTGAGGAGGTTGTTAACGACCGACGTCGTTGCTTTAAATGCAAGAAACAGGGGCATACATACAAAATTTGTCCTTTCAAGAAAGACAAGTTTGATAAATATAGTTTTGTATCAGATGGTTTTCAATCAGACAAACTTGCCTCTGTTGGATCTCAAAAACGAGTCAATTTTTTTTTATGAAAAAGGGGTGCTTCATAATGAATTAAATCCGTCTGTCTCTAGTTACAAAAATTCAAAACATGATAAGAAACAAGAAGGTGATTCTGAAAAGATAAAATCAATCTTAAAGAATTCTGAAGCATCATCATCCAATCAACAGAGAGATAAGTGGATACCGAAAGGTGCTTCCACTGCAGGAAATGATTTCGTTGAAGATGATGGACGACCCAAAGCTTCAAGGTTGAGTCATTCCCGAAATAACTAATTTCTTCTGATGTGTGCAGGGAGCTTTGCGACAGCCCGTGAAAAATCTATGGTTCGTTGATAGTGGAGCTTCGAGGCACATGACTGGTGACATTTCTCTACTCCATGATGTTTGTAAGTACACAGAAAGATCTTACTGCTGATAGAATCAATCGATCTAGTAAACGAGAAGGTAAATAAGAGTTTTCATATTGAATCACTTGAAGATTACAATGAAGACTCTCTGGTTTCTCTCTCTAGAACGCACACATAGAAACACACACTTAGGGAAGACTCAAAATGACCAGCTACTATTCTATACAAGAGTCAACCTATTTATAGGTAACACTCACTAACCAGCATACCATCTAACATACAATTCAGTACGTTGGTCAGCGTACCATTTGGTATGGAGCATGGTACGCTGCCCTTAAGACTCACACAAACACTCAGATCTAGATACAATACATGAGACACATTGTTGCATAGGAATATGCTCTAACAAACTCCCCCTTAACGTGTAGTGTATCTATGCTAACTAAACTTCAGTCTTTAATCTTCAGCATCGCTGCATCCGATCTTTAACTTGAAATTTCTTTTCAGCTATAGAGCTTGCATGTTTGGATCACTCTTGAATAATCTTTGAACTTTAAGATCTGTTTGTGAAAGATACTTCAAACTCCCCCTTTCACCATGCTTGAATCTTGACACACAGAACCTACAATTTCAGAAGACAGAAATGTGGTTTCCTTTTTCCTTAATGAAAATTAATTTAATCTAGGCGCAAAACTTCTCTTCGAGAATCCAAGATATAGATTTGAAAATTTGATTTCGTATCACATGTCGATCGGTCGAAAACAAATAAGAACAAAATCTTTTTGGCTTTTTGAAACTTTATATCAAAACACACCGAAAATCTTTTTGATTATTCTAAGTTTATGCTAAAACACACCTAAAATCTTTTTGGACTTTTCAGATATGAAACATAAATGCAATATAGAATCATACACTATTTTTATCTTTTCCGAGAAAGATCACAACTTGGGATCATATTGAACATAACACATTGTACTACATTTCTATTTCAGTTACTTCAGCACACAAGTCATGTCGATTACTGGTATAATTTGTCCAGCCTAAACTCAGGCAAAATCATACTCATAACATTTGGATATGTTATTGTATTGATTAGATTTGCTTTGACCAGTGTACCCACACTATCAGACATACTCAAATATGCATTTGCTTATCACTTTGTGACTTCACTTGTGATTAAACACACAGTGATTGTATTCATGATATAGTCAACTGTGTTCCATGCAAAAAGAAATAAGAATGTTAAAGCGTCTACCTTAAAGTCGGTCTTGTGGACACACAGAGAAAGTCTGATGAATTATATGAAACACCAAAGAAAATAAAGCGGAACCTTAAATGAACAACTATCAGGTCGATCTTGTGGATACGCAGAGATAGTCCGATCATTTAAGAAAATAAAGAATATCAAACAAGTTTAAATCTTTGCAAAATGAACACATGTATACACAGTGACTTGTCATTTTCATTTTCACATATCTTTTTCTTGATATCTTGAGATACGCATCAAGATGTTGTCCACTTGGTCAAGCATTAGTATTTAATGTATATCACATGTGAATACTTTATGATTTAATGCCGAGTCTACCAAGCACATCGAACAATGATCTTGTGGCTTTTTCATCTAATTTATCCATGTGTCAGACACGTATGCCAATTTACCATCATTTTCCAATTATGTCAGATCAATTTCTCATTTTTCAATGTTTTTGTATTTTTCTGTTTTTCTCTCCCTTAAAATGAAAACTCTGTTTTTGGATTTTTCATTTTAACAAAAAACACAAAGACACTATTTTTGGTGTTTTTAATTTTCTCCCCCTAAACTACAAACAAAAAGTATTAAAGAAAGAAAATTGACCTTTCGACGTGAATACCTTTCAGTTTTAGCTTTCAGAAAAATTTCAGTTTTGAAATTTGATATCACTTGTAATTTAAATTAGATCAGCAGAATACTCCTCCATCAGCAACTTTTCAATCACCGATAGGCCTTCTAGAAATACCTGCACACTGGTCAAACACATTAGTTTATAAATGACCCGAAGAGAATCGCTTCTGGTCAACCATTCAATGAAGGAAAATGTTACTTTTGCGGGAAAAAGGTGGAAAATAACGGGTATTAGTAAATTGAGCAACGGTGCGATAACATTCGACCGGGTCAGATATCTTCAAGAGTTGGAATATAGCCTATTGAGTGTTTCTCAGATATGTGATAAGCAATTCACAACTGCTTTCACTGGTACTAAATGCTTAATCTTGAAACCTGGTTATGTGATTCCTAATGATTGTATAGTGATGCGTGCACTAAGACTTTCAAATCTGTACGTGTAGAATATGAATTCAGCGATAGCCAATGTGGTAGGTCAATGTTTCATTTTGAAAGCTTCTGAAAGAGATTCCGTTCTCTGGCATAGACGCATGGGTCACATTCATTACCGAAAGATGAACGAGTAGGTGCAAAAGGATCCTGTTAAAGGGGTTCCTAAGCATCAATTTATTTTTAATGACATATGTATCAGTTGCAAAAAGGGGAAGCAACAACGAAAGTCACATCCTTTAAAGTAGTACCACTCAATAGATGTTCCGCTTGAATTGCTTCACATGGACTTGTTTGGTCCTATTAACAAACAAAGCATTTCTGGACATTGGTATTGCTTGGTTGTTATAGATGAATATTCTCGATTCTCTTGGGTGGACTTTCTTGTGACAAAAGATGAAACGTCAAGAATTCTTATCAACTTGATCAATTCATTGAATCTCACTACAAGTTCAAGGTCAGAAGAATTCGTAGCGAAAATGGCACGGAGTTCAGGAATACTGACATGAAAGTGTTCTGTTTGGAGAAGCATATTGTACATGAATTCAGTACACCATACACACCTTAACAGAACGGTGTTACGAGGCGAAAGAATCGAACGATAATTGGACGGCGAGAACCATGTTAGCTGATTTTCGACTTCCAGTGAATTTTTGGACGGAAGCAGTTAACACAGCATGTTATGTGCTGAATCGAGTTCTGACGGTTAAAGGCTTGGTGAAAAACCCTAAGACGGATCTTACTAGAGGTTTGCTAGATCGTAAAGTGAGAACGAGATATAAATAATAGTTTGTTTTACTAAAATCAACAAACACTCAATTACAAACTCTCTAATCAGCTCAAACAAAGAAACACTCTCAACAACACATAGTTAAGATTTGGTCTCTCTTAGTATCCTCTCACCATTCCAACATTCAAAGCACAAATTCCTATTTATACACGTCTGGGCCGAACCTCCGCCGAACTCCAAGTTCGCCTGGTCCGAACGTCAGGTTCAGACAAGGTTCGGCGAGCAATATGAACTTGTCTTTGATCATCATATCGTCTCGTCCAGATACTTCACATGACGCACATATTAGGTATCAACAAACCCCCCCCCTCGTCATGTGCAGTATCTGTTCACCAGTTAAAACATATTCTTCGAACAAACTCCCCCTCAACTTGATGATAGCTTGATCTTGAATATTTGACGATGCACAATTTCTTTCTTCCTTATCAACACCTTCAGAAGACTTGAAGTTGTGATTAACTCTTTTCCTTTGAGTACCTGACCAACATAAATAATCTTGGCGCAAAACTTCTCTTTGAGAATCCAAGATATATATATATATATATATATATATATATATATATATATATATATATATTTTTTAAAATGTTTTTCGTATCTTGTGTTAATCAATCGAAAACAAATAATAAGTAAAATCTTTTTGGCCTTTATGAATTTTATACTAAAACACACCAAAAGTCTTTTTGATATTTTTTGAAATGAAATGTAAATGCAATACAGAAACAAACACTATTTTTGTCTTTTGCGTGAAAGATCACGACGCAAGATCATATCAGACATAACGCATCTAGCACATTTCAATTTCGGTCTTAATCAGCATGCAAGCCAAGATAATGGCAAATACAACATTTATGTTTATTTCAGCATGCACCAATCATTTTTATCGTTTTCAGATACGCTTAAGATAATATTATCATGCACTGATAACTCGGCCTCCACTCTATCAGAAATAATGGCAAATCGTTATGTTTATCAAATAGAAGCAAATTTTCTTAGTGATTTAATGATCCTTTATGAGTCATGCAAAAATAAAGCAGAACCTCAAATACCTAGCAATCAGGTCGGTTTTGTGGACACACAGAAAAAGCCCAAGTATTTGAGAAAATAAGAAAGCAAAACAAGTTAAAGTTGTATAATTCAATAACGATAAGGCCAATACTTTCGTATATGTAGAGAAAGTCCAATGAATTATACGAAAACACCAAAGAAAATAAAGCAGAATGTCAAACGAACAACAATCAGGTAGATCTTTCGATACGCAGAGAAAGTCCGATCGTTTGACAAAATAAAGAAAATCAAACAAGTTTAAATCTTTCTAAATAAAAGCATGCATTCATCAGGATATCTCTTTATTCTATTTTTGTCAGAATCATTACACAGCAATCATCAAGAAGCAAATAACCAAAGATCATCAGGCAAACTTTATGTTTATATCTTACTTGCAGATATCAGATTAGTCATGCACATTCACAAATTATGCAAGTACCTACATCCTTCAGACTTAATCTATCCATGGAAGATAAACGTATATGCTGATGTACTATCATTTCTCGCTTTTGTCGGATCAATTTCTCAATTTTTCATTTTTTTTATATTTTCCCAATTTCTCCTCCTAAAATTCAAACAAACACTATTTTTTGAATTTTCAAATTTTCTCCCCCTAAAGATATGAACAAAAGAAAACAAAAAACAAAAATGAAAAAGATCAATCAACACTTGACACATTTTTGAAAAAGATATTTTTAAAAATTAAATTTTCAAAGATAAGAACGATGCATTTGAATTTAAAACCACAAGTATCTCACTGCCAACAATCTCGCGATTACTAACAGGTCTTCTTGAAATACATGCAAACACTGAAAAATAGTAAGTTCTTAAGACCCCGACCCTCATCCACAACGATGGTAGGTCGTCCAGTGTCTTCTACAAAATCTGTGTTCGCCGCAGAAACAACTTTCGGTCTCTATTCCTGTTTTGGTTTTATGATTTCTAGTGAACCATTGTCAACTGATTAATGACAATCAGAACTACTACCCAACTTTTCCGAAGTAAGCTTCTTTTTCCTGTTAACAAATTAATGACAATCAGAACTACTACCCAACTTTTCCGAAGTAAGCTTCTTATTCCAGAAAACGTTAGTGTTGGGTATTGTTTCACTAAAAATAATGCCATCAAGATCAACATACATTGTATGTTTGGCATTTGATGATGAATTGTTAGTTGTCATAGGACAATTATTTGCATAATGACCCTTCTTACGACAAACATAACAAAGTCTTTTACCAGTTGGATTGATTGAAATTGGTTTTCCAAACTGATCAGTCAGACATTTATCATAAACTTTGGAAAACACAGGTTTAGGTTTCTTTGGTTTTTGGAATTTTGGAAAACATTTTGGAGAATCATAAAAACCAGAATCATCTCCATAACCAAAGAATTTATCTTTATGATAAAACCTGTTCGATTTAGTAGAATAAAATGAATCTGAATTGTTACCGCCTTGTGGTGTAGCATCAGATATACAAGAAGACTCTTCAGAAGAAAGCTTTTCATCTGGTGAAGATACCTTCTTCTTCCAACATTGTGACTTCTTATCTGAAAACATCTTCTACTTATTTACCTTCTTTGTGTTGAATTCCTTCTTTTTGAAATCCTTAACCGGCATTTCTTTTTCTTCAAAACCCAAACCACCATTCTATTGCTTGAATTTATCTTGAACAGAAGTTGGTATCTCATGACCTTGTTTGGCAAGTTTTGTAAATTCAGATTTGATACCTTTCAAATCATTCTTCCCGTAAATCAAAGAATCATCAATCACAATCTCAGAAAACTTTGGTACTTTCACGTTTCCTGGATTTCCATTAAACACCTTTTCTTTTTCAAGAAATGTAGATTTTGAGGCAAATTCCAACCATTTGCAATAATCAATCACCTTTTTATGCTTCTTAGATGTTGACTTGGTTTTCTTTCCTGAACTGGTATCAGCAAATTTTGAATAATCATGCTAATCAAAACCAGATGGTATAACTGGAACAGACATTTCAATATTCACAGGAGCAGGAACTTGATGAAGACTTGCATTTTTACCATTCTTCTGACTCTTCTCCATCTTATACAAATAATTCAGGAAAGTCGGTGAATTATTGCAATTTTTCAATTTCCTTTGCAAATCGAAAATATCTATCTTTTGTTCAGCTAATTTCGTATTAGCTTCCATCAACTATTTCTGTGAAGCAATGTACTTATCCGACAATCTGTTATACTTAATTTTATGACATTCTCTCAAGTGACATTCTTCCAGAACTTCGGCAGTAACTTTCTCTACCCGTTTCTTATAATAGACAACATCTTGTTTCAAAATGTTATTTGGCAGACTCAAGAACTCGACCGAAACAAAGTTTTTGGTTAAAAAACGTAACTTTGAGCAGTTATAAGTCACAAAAATGCTTCAGTAATGAATTTCACTCGAAATGTTCAAAGATTGACTCGTTTTTTAATGAAGAACACTCGATTTTATCAAGAAAACTAACACGATCAAAGCAAACGCAATAGAGCAACCTAGATTTGCTCTGACACCAATTGAAAAAACATAAGACGGATCTTACTTGAGGTTCGCTAGATCGTAAAATGAGAACGATCTAATCAGCTCAAACAGAGAAACACTCTCAACAACACATAGTTAAGATCTGGCCTCTCTTAGTATCCTCTCACCATTCAAACATTCAAATCACAAATTCCTATTTATACACGTCTGGGCCGAACCTCCGCCGAACTCCAAGTTCGCCTGGTCCGAACCTCAGGTTCGGACAAGGTTCGACGGGCAACATGAACTTGTCTTTGATCATCACATCATCTAGTTCAGATACTTCATATGACGCACAGATTAGGTATCAACACTTGGAAAGACGTGTTATGAGCTATCGAAGAATCATAAGCTGAATCTCAAATATCTGGAACCGTTTGGGTGTCCCTGCACGATATTGCGGTCTGCTGGAAAATTTGATGAGTAGGTGTATGAAGGATTCTTTGTCGGGTACTCAAATCAAAAGAAACGTGGTTTTAACCAAAAGACCGGTGTAGTGGTGTAACATCCCAAAATTCATAGATACATGATATATATATTAAACTAGATTTCAAGCCCGCGCGTTGCTGCGTGTGTTGGCTAATGAGTAAAATAGAGTAGTTATTTAATTTTAGAGGAAATTGTTTGTTAGAAAAGTAAAGTAAATTAGTAAGACAGAAGAAGCGTATAGATTTAATGTAGATACAGCTATGTACAAAAATTATTGTTTGATCCTCTACATACAAATGTACTAATTTTCTTGAGATTTAAAGGTTGTTTAATTACATAGACGTACCGAAATTGAAAATAAGTCAAGTGACAGCATGTCTATAATATATATAACTAAAGCAAGTTGCCTATGCCAAAGCTTCGACAAAGCGAAGTCAATCAGAAATAGGACATCGTTGTCCGTTGTGAATCGAAACAGAGAATAAACAAATTTGAAACATCATTTGAATAACTGCTTATATATATCATATATTTATTAGACGGAAGGATAACAAAATAATAATACATCAATATAACCAAACAATGTTTATTAACTTCCTCTCCATCAACTCTTTTCTTTTGGGGGATATAACCTTTTAAAGGATATAACCCAGCTACAAAGGAGTAACACAATCTCAACGGAACAGATACAACGAAGTTTATACCTTCCAAAAAAACGACTTATTTGAATCATTGACAACGTAACTGGAAAGGAGATATTGTTGAAAAAATCTGATGTTACGTGTTAGGGGCTTTCATTAGGTGAGAACAGCATTGTAAACATCCAGCCAAGTTGTAAAAATATAGCATTTGTCAGGTCAATTCCAACATAATACAGGTAACTATTAACATGCCGACCTCTCTAAATGAGAGATCAAGACAAAAAACAGATTTAAAATATTAAATTATTTAAGATTTAAAAATTGTTATTGATCTGAAGAAAGTAATTATAATATATGGTTTGATGGAATGAGCTGTAAACTTCCAAAAGCATTCATAACACACAGTAGGAAAAAGCATTGTATTGCTCATAACCAATACTCTCTCTAACGATGCTAGGCAGCTAAAACAAAGAAGCTATGTATCAAAAGAATGGGTCTTGCAACACAACAAATTGCTTTTGAATACAAAAAAAAGCTCTACTTCCATGCCCACATGTAGTTAACTAAGGAAAGTGAAAAAGATATTCTCAATAACCCAGTAAACTGTAGTTAATTTTTTTATTAAAATTCAACAATGGTGATAAATAAATAAATAGTCATACCTGCATTTGAAGAGCAGAAGTTGCACATTTGAATTGTGTTATCACTTGAAGAGCTGAATTTGCACAATTGAAATGTGTTATCATTTGGCCTCTCTCTCTCTCTCACATGACTGACACTAATTTGACTAAATTATTTAAGTTTGTGCACATAATAATATATGATTTGCTACAAGCTTGACCTGCACATCAAAATGCATACAAGTGTAATTAAGAAAACTATAACTGTGATACCTGACGACAATGATATCTTGGGTTAACCATAAAAAGGCCTTCAAATATTTTTAATTTAGGTCATTATCGCAATAATGGGCCACCTATATTCATTACTGCTTTTTGTGTGATTAGCTCACCAATCTTACATGTTACGACCACCTAGCAGTGGTGGTGTTTGAGTCGATTAGTAAGGAGTGTCCATAAAATGTGAAATCACAACCAACTTCTCACCACCTGTGGCTACCATGAGTTCTATATTGTTTTTCCTCGGATTTGAAGGTGCATACAATTCAATTCATAGAAGAACATTGTTTTTTAAGGATTCATTGGTATTCATAGTAAACGTTTTCTCTCATATCCAATGCTAACCAAATTGGCTACCAAAATTGTGCATAGAAAAATCACTACATAGAATGAAAAGCCACTTAATTCTCTTTTGTTGTTCTTTTCGATGTTTCTAATGCATCATTAAAGCTTTAAATTATATGTTTGTTTCAAGAACGTGAGAAATCTAATTATTTCAACTTCAGTTGAAGGACTTGTGTAGTAAATTAATGTGTTCTATTTATTATTCAATCTAAACACATATCAGGGAACAAAGCATATTTATTTGTCGTTTGTAATACCATGCCCATCAAGCATGAAGCCGAGATTGATCGTACACTGTTGCAATTGAAGACCGGGGCTGGAGACTCTGCATCACTTTACCTGCAAAGAGTGCATGCCTATGGTCAGACAAGGGTTGTTGAAATTGTTAAAGTTTGTTATGACACAATCTTTACAAAAACCGCAGCCTGCTCTTCTGGTACGTATGATCTGAAACCTATATGTTTGTTTTTTTCTTTCTTGATTAATACATTCTACCTTTCACACACCACAACTTACATTTAGTGAGTATGAACGCATCAGATAGTACATCCTTGAAGAAATTATATAGTATATCCTTTCATATTCTTATTCATGATAATGAATGAAAAAGCTAAAGAAATGAAACAACTAAAATATCGAGTAGAAGATAAGAAACCTAAAGAAAAAAATGAGGAAACTTTACCTTTGGAAGACTCTTATTTGATTGATTTATAAGAGGTTGTTATTCTTCCTCAAAACCTATCAAAGAATCTACACCGTCAAATAATAGTACATATACCAAGTAAAATTTGACAAAAAAAAAAACCCAGCATAAGAATTAAACACTCTTTGAAAAGTCATAACATAAAAGTTTTAAAAAGAAAAAGTAACAAAATTTTACCTTTGGATACTAATAGACATTGATGGATCAAACAATGGCTGTTCATTTGGCCCACAATCTATCAATGAATCAGCAGATCCAGATGATGTAAATAAAGCTGTTCAATTATTAATAAAATACCGTACCATATACCAACTTTGGTTGAACAATTAGAAATAGAAATGGATGTTAAACATATACCTTTATTAAGGTTTAAACATGGAGATCGAAACTAAAATTAGAAGGTAAAAACATCTTGAATGTAAAGCATACTATTGGGTCAGCATAGACTCGGTAAATAGATGAATGAATAAATCATATCAGTCCCATTCTTGTTTACGGCAAGACGTGAAGATGTAAAAAAAATAGAGAAAAGTTCATATAGTAAAAAGGCATTCCAATGTTGTAGCTAAGTAAAATATTCAAAAAACAGGACTTAATTGAATAGTATATGCAGATGCTTTCCTTCACTATTTCGTCATTCCTTAGGATAACTTTAGACATACCCTATAAATTGTTATGATTATGTATGCTAACACTTAGAGACGGCATAGAGTTTGAGAGGAAACTGAGAAATTTTAATTGACCCATTTGGACTTGCAACATTTGTGCTATTTTATATAAGATTATTACTTAAAAAAAAGGAAATGATTACTTGTTTTTAGCATAGCTAATTGATAGACATACAGATTTTCCGTCTTCTTGAACTCCAAAAGTAGATAGTAATTGAAACCATAATCTGCTGCACAAAACCAACTTTTCACATGGGGAAAATAAAACTCATAAAAAATATTAAGGATTAGTTTAGATCAAATGTAAACAAACAGGAAAAAAAGCAAACTATTTTCCTGGAGAAGAGTGGTTTTCCAGAGAAGTTCAGCAAAAATACAACCAATATTCCTTGTGTCTACTGCACAAAAATGGCCAACATCAGGTGGGACAAATTTTGCTATTATCGATCAACATTTTACTGATTCTTTTACCTTAGACAAAAATGATCCACACAATTCTGGAGCCCTGTTTTATCTTGGTGCAACATAATCCTGCGAACAAATCAAATAAGATTGTGTCCTTCAATCACAAATGTTGATATATAAATAACTGGACTTAAAATGCCCTAAGACTGTGACATCCACCTATTTACCATATTTGTAACCCGACCCGTTTCTATTATCCATTCTAAAGTCATGTCCGAGTCAACCCAACCCGAAACCAACGGTGATATATTTAATAACTCTACAACTATACATTACTAATAAAACAATATTAGTGATTATAAAAGTTACGTTTTATAATATTTTACACTTTTATACATTTATAAACTCTTATCATTATTATTCTCGAGGAACATTGATCCGACCGAAGTTCAAGCGGACCTACGTGGTCCGGGTGAAGCCGAGGTCAGCCGGATGTCATTCCGGCTAAGGCCGAGGTAGAATGGTTTAGGCGAACTTCGTTCCGGTTGAAGCTGAAACATTCATGCCTCCGTTAGTTATAATCTCACTAAAATTATGATCATTAATTAATAAATCCTAGCAAATTGAAACTCCTCATTTTACTTCGCTATCTATCGTATGTTCGGTAGCAAAAAGGACCGCTATAAAAACTAGTCCTCAAGGTGACTAAAATTAGTCCTCAAGGTCTAAAATTAGTCCTCAAGGTCTAAAATTAGTCCTCAAGGTCTAAAATTAGTCCTCAAGGTCTAAAATTAGTCCTCAAGATGACTATAAATACCCAAGCCAAATTCTAGTTTTCTCACACCTTCACCTCCATTCTACCAGATTCGTTACAGCCACTTCTACAACCCATATCTCCCTCATAAATCGTCCAAACCCTTCCATTCTTGTCCAGAAATCTCCCTATTTGAGTCCTCTAAAAATGCCAACTGACCTCACTCAATTTCGATAAAAATTCAGCCCTCTAGACCACTTTGAACGACGACTGCTCCGGAATCTCGCTGCTGTGCGACCTTGTTTTCCGTGGCACATTTGAGGTACCAAACGAGATCGGTTTGAGCTGATTCGTTTTCCTATATCTTCCTCTTTCAAATTACTTCAATTTAGACTTAAAATCTGTACCATTTGGTTTCCTGAATCGTCCAAAATCATCCTTCAAAGTCGACCCAACTTTCTGTCAGAAAAGCTCAAGAACTCCTCAAGGCTTCAAGTGTTGATCCAAGCTCAACCGTAATCTTCACTACCTTCTCCTTGCTTGATTACTGTGAGAAAAACATCTTATTTATATTCTTAAATACTCGTTCATATTCATACCTAAGAACACCCATTAAAAAGGGCTTGTTGGTTAATCACCTTAAAGGAGAACAACTCAACTTTAAATTCTGTCAAAACACAGATTCGTTGTAGGACTTTTATCCGGCCATATCTTGGTCATTTCGAACTCAAAATTAACAAACTCAGACTCCACGATTAAGTTCGTTGAGTTAGCTTTCCAACGATATATAGTTTGCCTTTTAATTCAAACCGAGCAACTCACAACAGTCCCTACAGGAAAGGTGCGCGTTTCTGTACCTTCTGTTTTGTGAGGCTGTTTCGAGCTTTCTCTTGGCATTTTCTTAAAAATCTCATTAAACAAAAAATGTTTGCAATGCATTAAACCAACAACCTGTAAATTTTGGTAATTTATAGTTAACGTTTGTTATTTTAAAAACGCACTTAAAGTAACAGCTCATAAGTTGTCCAAAATCTCCAATTGATACACTAAACCAAAACCAATACATATCACCAATGGTCAACGGGTTAACTCATTTGAACAAAACCCAACTAGTCTAAAGTGGGTAACTTAGACTTTCGATTAATGTCTCTAGACTTAAAGTGTCTTCATATAATCTAGGACACGGATAGTCGTCTTCATATCACTTGGACTATTTCATATCTCACTCACCACCTCAGGTGAGTACTCATACCCCTTTTTATTACTGTGGAATATTATGCGATATCAACTCCTGTTATTATTAGAGGGGTGATTCCTTCAAATGATAATTTGAGTAGTGAGTATTTATATCCTCTCTCTTACTATTTTGGGGTGTAACATGTATCCTATGACAAACTATGGTTTTTCAATATCCAATTCTCATTATCATACGAATGGTGATTCATTCAAATGGTGATTTGCATTGTGGTATTAAATAATCAATTCGTGTTATCATTAGAATGGTGATTCATTCGAAATGGTGATTCGTGTTGTGAGTTTACACATTCAAACATCAATTCTTTATTCATTTTACAAACCACGCGATTTCATTATATGTCTATGTGTGATCACATGCTATATGTCAAACTATTACATTTTTATTCATCATTCATCATTCATCATTCATCATTCATCATTCATCAGTGTAATCATTAACATACAAGCCTACGGTAACAATGATAGATCTATTGGCTGACAACCCACCTGAATTTGACCGGTAATTGGCATTCAGGTGATTGAAACCTTATTTCATTAACTTAACTTGCGAGTTAAGGGCGCTAGTCAACAAAGGTTTGATTACACACATACATTGGTTCATTCATACATGGTTGAGTCTACACTTGACATTTGAATCGCTTTTCAACTACTACATATATTATAACCCTATGTTTACTCACCAACTATTTTTAGTTGACACTCTCTCTATTTTTATACATGTTACAGGAAATGCAGTTTGAGCCTTTCTTGATTGATGATACATCTAGGATGCTTTGGACCTAGAATATTTAAATCAAACTCAATCTCTTTGTCATGTTTTGTGTATTTGAACCTATTGTTCGACATCAGAATTTGGTAATGATTATTTATTGAAACTTTAATTAGTGTCATGAGCATTTGGACAATCATCATGCCCCGACGTAAATTCCGCCGTCGGTTGGGGTGTGACAGATTGGTATCAGAGCCTTGGCTATAGAGAATTAGGTTATTAGAAATGGTGACCTAGACTATGGCTTTAGGTGTCCAAACATGAGTATCTCATGTCTTGCATGCTTATTACATATTACTCTATGTCCACATATATGCTACTTATTCATACCTTATTCTATCCAAACACTTGATATTTTTTTTCATGACACACACATCTACCATATCACCTTATGCTACATTATATTCTTATACTTTTGAAATCTTATTACTCTATTTATTCTTCGATTTTTTTTTAAATCCCATCAAAAGTTTAAGTTCTAAGTGGCAGACATGTAGTAACTGGAAGGGTTGACACCGGTAACCGAGTGTTTTTGTCTAAGAAAGGCATTGCGTACAAATCCCAACTCGAGGGACCCGGACGCCGATCTAGGAACTCTTGGTGAGAGTGTCTTACCTATTAGGCCAAATCATGTCATACGTCACGTGAACTAGAATAACTTTGATCGGTCAAGGTTGTAGTTTCTCACTTGGGAAGCGAGAGCCATTCTATTATTCAAATGGTTTTCTATGTGTAATCTTTCTATGTTTTATCACATCCAATGTTATCCTTATAATTTTGGATTTCATGATTTTGTACGACACTCTAGTGTTGTATCACATCATATGCTATACTATGATTTGTGATTTTGTTCACAATCCTATTTTGCTCGAAGTTTAACATTTCATATACCCCTTTGAGTTTCATGATTTAACGATTTTATCTCTGATTTATATATCATGATACTTACGAAATCAATTCGCTACCTTCATGATTTTACACACTCCAATTTTTTTTTCTCTTTCATACATCCCCCTCATGTTTTCAAATACATATCAATCATTCATTGTTAACAGAGTTATACTATTGGGTCATTATCCTATTTTTCTCATGATTTCACAAAACTCCCTTATGGATGGTCACATATTTCTGTCTATACACTTCCCTCAGTTTCGTCGACATTCTAAAAACCGCCCAACTTATTATGTCATCCTTATGCTTGCCCAACAACTATTTGATGCCAGACATACCAGCTATACAAAACATAGCCATAAATTCGAGTTGCTCCTGTAACTCAAACCCAACACCCAATTGTTCCAAGACATAGCACCAATGCTCGATGGACACACCCAACGTGGTGATTCACAATGTGTGTCCAAGGTTGGCCAATACTTCGACCAATCCAGTCAATCAGGTTTCGCATATATGTGTCTTGACCTCAAGTGATACCCTTAGCCTAAAACTTTTCTTTGAAATATAGCCACTCAGTTTTCAAGCACTCTATTTTTGGCATTTAAATTTTAGTCCTTGTGATTTCATTGTTTGGTGTACTATACTTCTTTTTACAGATAAGTTTTAACTCAAAAACATTTTACGTATGTCATTCCAAAAATCTATTTATGGTTCATCTCATTTTAATTCATTTACATGTTGGTGGATTCTTGTTAATGTGTTCATAAGTTTACAAGTTTGCATGATTACGGGATTTTATGCTTACAAGTTAACAAATTTACACAATAACGAGTTTACAAACTTACATGCACATGGTTCTTCATTTCGAAAATCTCAAGTTATCCATTTTGAAAATTTCAAGTTATCCATTTTGAACATCCCCTAATTTCACGTATTGAGTTTACATATGCACTTTCAAGTATACATGTTTAGAAATTTACTCGTTTAGGAGTTTACGAATTTACGAGTCCACATGCTTACGGGATTGCATGTGCATGAGTTTATGACTTTATGACTTCACAAGTAAGTAACTCTGCATGCTTACAAATTCTAAAGTGTTCGTTCATGTTCAACGTTATTTTATTGATTCCTGAACCAACGACCGACGTGCCTCGACGTTATTCGTTAATGGCACATCTAAGCATTCGTTTCTTATCGGAACCCATCTGCAAGACTTTCTTTTTACGTCAGTTAATGTCGAAGTTGTGTGCTTCGTGTAGCTCATTTGTATCCCCGCCCGGACAGCCAAGTCCTGGTAGTCTATGACGATAAACCAACCAGTGTTCTCAGGCTTATGTCTTGTACCAAAGGCCACAAATACTAACGCAAGGAATACTTGGCCTTCTTAGCCAACATCGTGGAAGTACGTGATTATGAAAGGGGAGTCAAAGACATCCAGTCGTTCGGGATTCTCCTGAGGTGTTTCTCGAAGACGTATCAAGTCTTCCTCCTGTTCGCCAAAACGAATTCCGCATCAACACCATATCTGGTACTACTCCGATGGCAAAGTCACCTTATCGCCTCATACCCTTGGGAATGAAATATATTTTTTTCCGTGTTAGCTAGCTACTTATCCTAACACTCGAAGTTCGTTTTCTCCTGCAAGACTAACCTTCATTTTGACTTTTATCACATTCGTGGTGATGATATTCCTAAACTTGTTATCCTCATATGTCGTGATTGATTTTAAGCACACTATAATATCTAACCTTGTTCAAAAACCATGTTTTTGCTTGGCCACGGATTCACTCCTGGCTGATCAAGCACTCCCGTGACACTTGGAAATCCTATTTGCAAACCCTACCTAGATAAATTTATTATCGCCGTCACCGACGATATTTGAATTTACTCTAAATCCAAATTCTCTTTCTTTTTTTGCGTGAAGCTTTCATTCAAACAATAAACTTTGGGGAAACTTTTATTATTTAATTTGTGAACTTGACTTTTGTAAATTTAGAAGTCAATTCATGAATTCAAATTTTGATTTAATTCATGGGCTCAACTTTGTCGATTCAACTTTTGTGCTTAATTCATGGATTTCACTGAGTCAAAGTTCGGTCTATGATTCTGGCTTTTTGTATATCTATATTCAAATCATAAATTCGATTACTTTTTAATAGTTATCCAATCCATGGATTCGATTCATGAATTCAAAGTTTATTTAATTAATAGAATTGGCTTTCAATTTGTGACACTTAGTGATCGATTTTGTTCAATCTATTTTCGTTTTATACTATCAAAACCTTGCTATTGAGTTCATGTTATTTGGATCACGCTATTCAATTCATGTTTATCATGCTATTCGAATCATGTCAACCGATCAACTCACGATGTTTAATACATGGTATTAGACTCAATCCAGGCTGCTCGATTGTCACACCCCCCTCCTCCGCACCCTGCCAGGTGTGGGGGAGGGCGTTGGACCGGCTGTCCGTATCATTACCCGAGATTACCAACGCTTCTAACAACAAACACATACACATACAACGGACATCCAGCCCACACATAATAAAATGTTAGACGACTCATGAGCGAGGATGCGCAACCCTCTTATTCGATCTAACAGAATCAATAGCCACCGGATATGGCCTGGAACTAGGAGCAATCGTCTTTGCTCTTAAAATTTGGAGACACTACCTGTACGGAGCCAAATTTGTAGTATACTCCGACCACAAGAGTTTACAACACTTGTTCAGTCAAAAGGAGTTGAATATGCGACAAAGACGCTGGATGGAAGTACTGAGTGATTATGATTGCGAGATTAAGTATCACCCAGGTAAGGCCAATGTAGTGGCAGATGCATTAAGCAGAAAGGAAAGAATCAAGCCACTCCGAGTTCGAGCCTTGAGATTGAACGTAAGTGTAGATCTAATTGGAGAAATCATCGAAGCACAAAAGAAACAAATGGCCGACTCAAATGTTGACCGGGATGAGATGATGACTGTTGTAAGAAAACTAACAAGAGAGACGGATGGCATCCTAAGGCTAGGCAAACGTATATGGGTGCCTAAAGAAGGAGGACTACGTGAGGTAATTCTCCGGGAGGCTCACAAATCCAAGTACATGCTCCATCCAGGAGGCGACAAAATGTACCAGAATTTGAGAGCGAATTATTGGTGGCCAGGAATGAAAAAGGCAATTGCCGCCTATGTTGAAAAATGTCCAATTTGCCTACAAGTAAAGGCTGAACATCAAAGACCTGCTGGATGTCTTCAGAGAATAGAACTCCCTGAGTGGAAATGGGAAGAAATTACCATGGATTTTGTGACAAAGCTCCCAAGGACTAGAAGCGGACATGATGCCATTTGGGTAGTTGTGGACCGCTTGACAAAATCTGCTCACTTTCTACCAATGGCAGAAACTTACAATGGGAAGCAGCTTGCAAAACTATTTGTAGATGAAATCATATCAAAGCATGGAGTGCCAAAGTCTATAATTTCCGACCGAGATACTAGATTCACTTCTCATTTTTGGCAAAGCTTTCAAGAAGCAATGGGGACTAAACTGAAATTTAGTACAGCTTATCATCCCCAAACAGATGGCCAGAGCGAGAGAACCATTCAAACGTTAGAGGACATGCTGAGAGCATGTGTCATAGAATTTGGTGGTAGCTGGGATGATCATCTTCCACTAGCTGAATTTTCATACAATAATAGTTACCACACCAGCATTCAAATGGCACCGTTTGAAGCATTGTATGGCAGAAAATGTCGAACACCAGTATGTTGGTCTGAAGTGGGAGAAGGTCAACTTACAGGACCTGAGCTGATAATGGAAACTACTGAGAAGGTTAGGGAGATTCGCAAAAGACTTAAAACCGCCCAAGACCGACAAAAGAGCTACGCGGACCGGCGTCGGAGACCACTCGAGTTTAAGGAAGGAGATATGGTGATGTTGAAAATATCACCCTGGAAGGGTATAATCCGATTTGGCAAAAGGGGGAAATTGAGCCCACGATACATCGGACCCTTCAAAATAATATCCAGAGTCGGAGAGGTAGCTTATCAGCTAGAACTACCTGAGGAACTTAGCGGAGTGCACGACGTGTTTCATGTATCTAATCTACGGAAATGCATGGTCGATGAAGCTCTCGCGGTTCCGTTGAAAGAAATTAAGATTGATAAAAAGTTGAACTTCACTGAACAGCCCATCGAAATAATGGAACGAATCACAAAGAAACTCCGCAAGAAAAGAATTCCAATGGTAAAAGTCAAATGGGACGCTAGACGTGGTCCCGAATATACGTGGGAATCTGAAGCGGACATGAGAAGAAGATACCCCCAATTATTCAGATAATGACTAACGAATTCCGGGACGGAATTCCTTTAAGGGGGGAAGATTGTAACCTTTGTGGACGAAACAATTATCCGACATGGAATATTTAAATGAGAAACTCTCATAAGTTTTTGAATTACAAATTGGGGCGGTACGCCTAGGATAAAGAAATCCTAGGCGGTACGCGACCCATTTGATAAACGGATCGGGTTACGGCACCCGTCGGATTCTGGTATGTGCGGACCTCAAAATCCGGGCGGTACGCCCCAGTTAATACACTTTGGGGCGGTACGCCTCTGGTTCAGGTCGATGAAAACTAAGTTTTTGGCCTTTATAGCCAAAGACACATGTAGTCTTTCTACACATATCCGACCAGAGCTCCTTCACTGCTGTTCCAGAGGTCTGCTATCATCATTTTCCAGCCTAAAGAGTTTGTGGGAGGATTATTCATCTAAGGTAACTTCATAATCACCCATTTCCATATCAAGACTATGTTACTTGATGAAATCCTCAACCATTGTTTGAATCCTTGTAAACTCAGTGGTGTGGACTCACTTGGGAGATGAATTGAAGGGTGAAGAATCTGATTTCAAGAGCTATTAAGGTAAGAGCTACTTAATGTTTTGGATGAGTATGCCATTTTTGAGTTTCATAAGATCATATACTCATAAGATGGTGATGGATCATACATGCAGCCTCAAATCTGTGTTAGAGAGTTGGATTGGAGTGCCAAGGGGGCAAGAGTTTCAGAAGCTCGGTTGTACAAGGATCCTTGCACAAGGTACAATCCTTATATGCATGCATGATGATTTTTCTATAAATAGAAACTTTATAAGTTAAAGTAGCATGGGACCAGATTTAATCAGTGAACCTAATAAGAAAATGGGCCATAGGAACACAAGGGTTCTGTCCCAAATGAAATCTGTATGAATCGGGGGTCGAAACAATGAAAGTTACCTTATTTAGAAAGTTCGGGAATTGGGGTTGTGTTTGGTTAAAGTTTTAGACTATAAATGAACCCCAAATTGACCCCTCGGAATATTATGAAACTGATCGGGTATAAATTCTGGACTTAAAACATCAAAATGGAAAAATGGCACTAAAAGACAAAATAGTCGGGCCCTGTTCACAGATGGGGGCGTACCGCCCATAAACTCTGCATACAGAGCGGTACGCCCGGAAATGAAAAACAGGAACCGGAATCTCAGATTCCAGCGTACCGCCCAGAAACTTATGAATCGGCGCGGTACGCCCGGACTTGAAATCTGGAAATCAGTCGACCATTTGAAGCGTACCGCCCATAAATGTAAACTTCCAGGCGGTACGCCTATGAAGAAAAATGACAGAATGTTTGGTCAATTTTTGATGAACCAAAAATTAACAAGACTGATTCAGGGACTGTAAATTATGATAATTTCAACTTGAGAATGATATGGGACATGAATAGCCTTGTATATGATGAATATGAACATGATAACAATGATAGGTCGCTAGAAATCTAAGAGAGGATACTTTCTCGGGTCTTCTGTCTAGCCACCGTTTCAGACTTCCTTGTGTGAGTCTTCTGACTTCTCTCATGAAATTAACTGTTTAAGATCACAATTCTGTTTGATGTATTTGTTATATCTGTTATGAACTTATCTTATTAAACACTGTTAGTTCGGAGATGCCCTGTGTGGGTTATCATATACTTTCTGGTCATTAAGGTTGAGCCACTAGGCATATAAGGGATTATAACGGCCATTATAGTTGATTTATCCATGTTCATCCGGATCCTCTAGGATTAAGAAACTAGGGGGAGTATGTCCTTATATGTTGAATATGAATTCTTACTCGTTGATGGTTTACGGCTGATTGCGACGTATCGTAGAGTACATAAAGTTTGACCTTTGGTGTGATTTGATAATTTCATAACCAGTATGTGTTTGAAAGCTGTTAATGATATGATAGTAGTTAAAGACTCACCAACAACATTGTTGTTGACCATATTATGAATGACTTATGTTGCAGGTAAGCAAGTGTAGGAATGAACCTATATCGAACTTGGAACGTTGCTGGGTTGTTGTTGTTAATATGAATTTGGGCATGTATGAACTATGAAATATGAACCATGAACTATGAATGAACTATGTAGACATGATTATGACTATGTTTCCTTGAATATGTATCCTTATTCAGTTCCAGGCCATATCCGGTGGCTATTGATTCTGTTAGATCGAATAAGAGGGTTGCGCATCCTCGCTCATGAGTCGTCTAACATTTTCTTATGTGTGGGCTGGATGTCCGTTGTATGTGTATGTGTTTGTTGTTAGAAGCGTTGGTAATCTCGGGTAATGATACGGACAGCCGGTCCAACGCCCTCCCCCACACCTGGCAGGGTGCGGAGGAGGGGGGTGTGACATCGATCCATTTGGCATCGATCGACCTTGAGTTTAATCAATTTATTTACACTTCGATTACACTACATTCAGTTTTAGACTATTCATTTATCATGATTGAACCTATATGACTTAATATTCACCATATACAAAACCTTATGTTTTCACTATCTCAATCTTTAATCCTTTTATTATTGAAGCTTGTGATTTCATTACTCTACGTTTTAGCCATTTGTCATTATGGATTTTCACGATATCTCATATTTTCAACATATATCCTTTTGATAACCAAGACTCATATGAAAGGTGACCATCAATCACATGTAAGACTAGTTACGCATGCGATTGAAGTTGAGATCATAAATATGGGATCTTGTGTCACTGGCATGGACTGTTTTGGATTTTGTCTAGACCTCGCACCTCGTGGGTGGACTGGATGTGGGTCGCTACCCATCCATCTCATCTAGACCTGATGCGTTTTCTGGTTAAAATTCGCAATTTCATTTTATCATGAGAAACATTTATTGATTTTCAAGCTAAACCATCAATTTTGATTTACAAGGTATACATGTTACGCCCATCCCTCGAATTCTTTTCATTCGGTCTCTCTCCTAAAGTAGGGGAGACTGTGGTTTTCATTTCAGGACCAATTCGTTTCAAATGGTTATGTAATCTCAAATTTTTGTTCAAACTATGATTATGATTCTCAGTTCTCATCACTCATCCCGTGCTAATAATCCATTGATCATACTATGTCAAGCTATCTTGTGTCATTCAACCTATATCGCGCTATTGCAATCTCGAACCCTTTTACCAAAAACTCGTTTGTTTGTTTAGAATTGGTGGTTCTTCGTAGATGACTAGTGCACTTTTGGAGTACCAATGAAGTGGTGGGTTAGTTGCGGTACACCCTATATATAAACATCGATGGTGCTTCGAGTGTGGACTATGAATCGGACCGAGACCTGACCCTGGTTGTTGAAGTCAAATCTATGTCAAAAATTTTATTACCATTTGTAACTTAGCTTTTGCGGTTAGGTGAAAATCGGTACCAACATAATTAATACAGTATTCAAAAATGTTTATATCTTTTTTTTGGTGAAATCCTTTATGTCATTATTATACCTCTGTTTTAATAATCAGAGATGTATTTTTTTATTTCTGGTGAATTCCTTCTCGTAAGTCTCTACTAATTTCGGGACGAAATTTCCTAAAGAAGGGGAGACTGTGACATCCACCTATTTACCATATTTGTAACCCGACCCGTTTCTATTATCCATTCTAAAGTCATGTCCGAGTCAACCCAACCCGAAACCAACGGTGATATATTTAATAACTCTACAACTATACATTACTAATAAAACAATATTAGTGATTATAAAAGTTACGTTTTATAATATTTTACACTTTTATACATTTATAAACTCTTATCATTATTATTCTCGAGGAACATTGATCCGACCGAAGTTCAAGCGGACCTACGTGGTCCGGGTGAAGCCGAGGTCAGCCGGATGTCATTCCGGCTAAGGCCGAGGTAGAATGGTTTAGGCGAACTTCGTTCCGGTTGAAGCTGAAACATTCATGCCTCCGTTAGTTATAATCTCACTAAAATTATGATCATTAATTAATAAATCCTAGCAAATTGAAACTCCTCATTTTACTTCGCTATCTATCGTATGTTCGGTAGCAAAAAGGACCGCTATAAAAACTAGTCCTCAAGGTGACTAAAATTAGTCCTCAAGGTCTAAAATTAGTCCTCAAGGTCTAAAATTAGTCCTCAAGATGACTATAAATACCCAAGCCAAATTCTAGTTTTCTCACACCTTCACCTCCATTCTACCAGATTCGTTACAGCCACTTCTACAACCCATATCTCCCTCATAAATCGTCCAAACCCTTCCATTCTTGTCCAGAAATCTCCCTATTTGAGTCCTCTAAAAATGCCAACTGACCTCACTCAATTTCGATAAAAATTCAGCCCTCTAGACCACTTTGAACGACGACTGCTCCGGAATCTCGCTGCTGTGCGACCTTGTTTTCCGTGGCACATTTGAGGTACCAAACGAGATCGGTTTGAGCTGATTCGTTTTCCTATATCTTCCTCTTTCAAAGTACTTCAATTTAGACTTAAAATCTGTACCATTTGGTTTCCTGAATCGTCCAAAATCATCCTTCAAAGTCGACCCAACTTTCTGTCAGAAAAGCTCAAGAACTCCTCAAGGCTTCAAGTGTTGATCCAAGCTCAACCGTCATCTTCACTACCTTCTCCTTGCTTGATTACTGTGAGAAAAACATCTTATTTATATTCTTAAATACTCGTTCATATTCATACCTAAGAACACCCATTAAAAAGGGCTTGTTGGTTAATCACCTTAAAGGAGAACAACTCAACTTTAAATTCTGTCAAAACACAGATTCGTTGTAGGACATTTATCCGGCCATATCTTGGTCATTTCTAACTCAAAATTAACAAAATCAGACTCCACGATTAAGTTCGTTGAGTTAGCTTTCCAACGATATATAGTTTGCCTTTTAATTCAAACCGAGCAACTCACAACAGTCCCTACAGGAAAGGTGCGCGTTTCTGTACCTTCTGTTTTGTGAGGCTGTTTCGAGCTTTCTCTTGGCATTTTCTTAAAAATCTCATTAAACAAAAAATGTTTGCAATGCATTAAACCAACAACCTGTAAATTTTGGTAATTTATAGTTAACGTTTGTTATTTTAAAAACGCACTTAAAGTAACAGCTCATAAGTTGTCCAAAATCTCCAATTGATACACTAAACCAAAACCAATACATATCACCAATGGTCAACGGGTTAACTCATTTGAACAAAACCCAACTAGTCTAAAGTGGGTAACTTAGACTTTCGATTAATGTCTCTAGACTTAAAGTGTCTTCATATAATCTAGGACACGGATAGTCGTCTTCATATCACTTGGACTATTTCATATCTCACTCACCACCTCAGGTGAGTACTCATACCCCTTTTTATTACTGTGGAATATTATGCGATATCAACTCCTGTTATTATTAGAGGGGTGATTCCTTCAAATGATAATTTGAGTAGTGAGTATTTATATCCTCTCTCTTACTATTTTGGGGTGTAACATGTATCCTATGACAAACTATGGTTTTTCAATATCCAATTCTCATTATCATACGAATGGTGATTCATTCAAATGGTGATTTGCATTGTGGTATTAAATAATCAATTCGTGTTATCATTAGAATGGTGATTCATTCGAAATGGTGATTCGTGTTGTGAGTTTACACATTCAAACATCAATTCTTTATTCATTTTACAAACCACGCGATTTCATTATATGTCTATGTGTGATCACATGCTATATGTCAAACTATTACATTTTTATTCATCATTCATCATTCATCATTCATCATTCATCATTCATCATTCATCATTCATCAGTGTAATCATTAACATACAAGCCTACGGTAACAATGATAGATCTATTGGCTGACAACCCACCTGAATTTGACCGGTAATTGGCATTCGGGTGATTGAAACCTTATTTCATTAACTTAACTTGCGAGTTAAGGGCGCTAGTCAACAAAGGTTTGATTACACACATACATTGGTTCATTCATACATGGTTGAGTCTACACTTGACATTTGAATCGCTTTTCAACTACTACATATATTATAACCCTATGTTTACTCACCAACTATTTTTAGTTGACACTCTCTCTATTTTTATACATGTTACAGGAAATGCAGTTTGAGCCTTTCTTGATTGATGATACATCTAGGATGCTTTGGACCTAGAATATTTAAATCAAACTCAATCTCTTTGTCATGTTTTGTGTATTTGAACCTATTGTTCGACATCAGAATTTGGTAATGATTATTTATTAAACTTTAATTAGTGTCATGAGCATTTGGACAATCATCATGCCCCGACGTAAATTCCGCCGTCGGTTGGGGTGTGACAAAGACCAGCAAAGAACAATACCCTGTGATGATCATAAATTACTGTCTGAAACTACAACAACCTTCACCTGAATAGCCAAACGTCGTAAACACTTAAAAGTCACCTGAATTTTTGTCTGAAACTATAACATTAGAAACAATGCAGATTAAGGCAGAAAATATACCAAAATGTATATGAGTAAAAAAATGCAGATTGAAGTAGAATTTACATCAGATAATAAACCAACTAAATCCTATTGACAAACCGTTTTTATTAAAGATCGAAATGTACATTGTAATGTGTCGATAGAAGGGTACAATTGACTGTTTTATAGAAACTTTATCAACAAAAGACATACATGAACGTTAATGTGAGGGTGTTGAAATTGACGAAAAAAGAGATTGAAGAAACATTTAAGAAAAGGCTAATATCATTGTAAACCCTAGAATATAACAGTAATTAAAGAGATTTATCAGAAAACATAGAGTAATATGTATGTAAACCCTAGAATTTTTGGATTTCAATGTTCTACTGTGAAATTAAAAAAACAATGTGTATTCGTTATTGACAATTAGTGTAAAATATAGAATCGATACAAAGTGATATGAAAGAACCTGTATATTGAAGTAGATGTGGTGAATTGGCGATTGCAAGATTGATAAATGGCGTGATGAAGATGAATGAGAGAAGTTATAGGGTACAATTTTACATTTATGGTTGCAGAGGTTACAACGCTTGGGGGATATCAGTCGGTTCGATGTGGGGAGATGGATATGGAACCAGACTCGAGATTTGGAGCAACGGGGTAGAAGTGGTGAGTATGAATTGAGAGCCATTGTGTTTGGCGATGATGAAGATGAATATAGACGCTGCTTGTGGTATTTCGGTGGGAAGGTTGAGGCGTAAGGGGGCGATAGTGCTGGTGCAATCGGCGAAGTAAGGTTGTCGGTAGAAGGGACCGGATTTGGGTGGAAGATGTGGCGATGAATACAAATTGTAGATGGGGAGTCGGCGAAGGTTGGAGGATACGGTTATTATTAAGAATAAAATATTCAAGTTTATTATGTAGAAGTTGTAAAATGTTAAATAAGGTAAATTGGAAGTTCTTTATCTTCCCTTTCGACCAGTAGCACAACGCTTACTGCATTATCCGTTACCGCCAAATACATGATCAACTCTTCACCAACTTTCGGTGCAGTTAGAGTCGGAAGTATAGCTAGAGCTGTTTTCAATTCTTCAAATGCTTGATTGGCCTCGGAAGTCCATTCAAAACTTCCTTTTAAACTTTCTTTCAAAACTTTTATAAAGGGTGTGGCTCTTTCGGCTGCTTTTGACAAAAATCTATGTAGAGCCACCAAGCGCCCATTTAGAGTTTGTATATCTTTAAGGGTTTTAGGCGGTTCCATTTCCATAACCGCCTTAACCTTTCTCGGATGTGCCTGGATCCCCTCTTTGTTGACTAGGACCCCTAAGAACTTGCCCTCTTCCATCGCAAATGAGCATTTCTTGGGGTTTAATTTCATATTGATACCCCGCAAGTTTTTAAAGGTCTCTTCAATGTCTTTGATCATATCCTCCTCATGAGAACTCTTAATGACTACATCATCCACATAGGCTTCAAGATTTCTACCCACTTGCGATTGGAAGGTCTTATCCATGAGGCGCTGGTAAGTTGCACCAGCGTTTTTTAGCCCGAACGGCATCTTCTTATAACAGAATAATCCTTCGTTTGTAATAAACGCAGTTTTGTCTTCGTCACCCTCAGCCATAAAGATCTGATGGTATCCTTTATATGCGTCTAAAAAACACTTCCATCGGTATCCCGCCAAAGAATCAACTTTTAGATCTATTTCCGGAAGTGGATAACAATCTTTCGGACATGCCTTATTAAGATCTTTGAAGTCAATGCACATCCGCCAAGATTTGTCAGGCTTTAGGACCAAGACAGGGTTTGCAACCCATGTTTGTTAAAGCACTTCCCTAAGGATGCCCGCTTCCACAAGCTTATCCACTTCTTCCTTGACTACATTGTTTCGATTTTGATCATAGATCCTTCGCTTCCGCTGAACAGGTTTTACATCTGGATAGACATTTAATTTGTGTTCAGCGAAATGTCTAGGGACCCCCGTCATATCCGACGGTTCCCATGCGAAGATATCCACGTTGTCTATTAATAACTGAAACAATTTTTTCCTTGTTTCTCCTTGCAATTGCGATCCAATTTCAATTGTCTGATCTGGAAACTTCTCGTTTATGATCCACTTATTCTTTTCTACAGTATCATTTTTAATATCTGATGAGGATAGGTCAAGACCGGACATGCAAGTGACCTGGCATCTACACTTCCGGTGGTAAAGATCCCGAGAGCAAGTGTCACACAGAGAACGAGCTGGAAGCGATGCAGTTGCAGATGAACAAGATGCAAGTGCATCCGACCAACTCATGAAGATGCGACTTCAGAGGCTCTAATAAATAGTACGCGCGTCGGAAGTGCTTATGATAGCAAATGAAGACTTCCGAATAAGACGTACGCGCGTCGGAAGTGCTTATGATAGCAAATGAAGACTTCCGAGTAAGACGTACGCGCGTCGGAAGTGCTTATGATAGCAAATGAAGACTTCCGAGTAAGACGTACGCGCGTCGAAAGTGCTTATGATAGCAAATGAAGACTTCCGAATAAGACGTACGCGCGTCGGAAGTGCTTATGATAGCAAATGAAGACTTCCGAATAAGACGTACGCGCGTCGGAAGTGATTATGATAGCAAGAGAAGACTTCCGAGTAAGACGTATGCGCGTCGGAAGTGATTGCAATAAGATCTCTTGTGAAGATTAATACTGTATGATACTTCCGAACTAATTATACTTGTGTTGGAAGTGTCGTCCTGAAAAACCTCACACAAGAGGCGAATGTGATCAATTCTAAATGAGCTATAAATGCTATGATTGAATTATAACATTAAGACCTTAATTTTTGAAAAAGGCATTGATCTTATTCTGACCTATGAATTTTATGACATCAGGAGAAAAGGATGTATTCGTGCCTTATTTTCCTGCTTCAATGCAAGAGCATTCTAAGTTTCAGAATTGGATCGCAAATGCTAAGTTTCCAGCAAAGCTAAAGATGCCAACTTCTATAAAGAAGTATGGTGGGCTAACAGATCCAGATGATCATATATTTGATTTTATTACTGCTGGAAGACTTGAACGATGGTCAGAAGAAACATGGTGTCACATGCTGGTACAGACCTTTACTGGACCTGCAAGAGTATGGTTTGATGCATTACCAAATGCACAGATAAGTGGCTTTGAAGACCTAAGGACGAAATTCCTAAGGCAATTTAGTCAACAACGGAAGTGCACAAAAGAAGTGACAGAAGTACATAACATTCGAAGAAGAAATGACGAAAGCCTTGAAAGCTTCGTTATGCGTTTTAACAATGAAACTATGAAAATATCTGGAGCACAGGATCAATTACGTATATCTGGCTTTTGCCATGGTGTTCGACACACGCACTTGGTGGAAAAGTTGCATGAGGATCTGCCTCAAACAATGGAGGTGCTTATGGATCGTGTCAGGACCTATGTAAAAGGAAGAAGTGCTTCCGGAAATATCCAGGGTATCAGCACCCAAAAACCATCTCAGAAGAATGGCAATTACCGGAATGCAAATGCAAGTGTCTCCACTGCACCAACAAGAAATCAATCCTGGAAAAAGTTTAGATCTCAACCCTATGATCGTAGGGGAGAAAGTAATTATGGAGGATACAAGAAGACCTGGGAGCCCAGATCTAATGATTTCTCGTCACTTACAAAAACTCCAAGTGAGATCTTAGCAACGGAGAATGTTCAATTTTCGAAACCTCAAAGGACTTACAATCCTTTAGGAAGTGACATGGGTAAATATTGCGATTACCATAAAGATCGTGGTCATGATACAGACAACTGCAGACACTTGCGAGGCGAGATTGAAAAAGCCATCAAATCCGGAAAATTGTCGCATCTGGTTAAAAATATTAAGGAGGGACGTCCTCCAGCTGTTAAACAAGCTGTGATCGCAATGATACGAAGAGGGTCAAACACTTGGCATCGCAATGTTAAAACAAAGTTTGAAGAAGAAAAATGGAAAAGTCAAGAGATTACATTTCCACCATTGAATGGTAAAGAATCGAGAGAAGATCCAGTAATTGTGACTGTCGGTATTGCTGGGTTTCTAGTGAAACGGACCTATCTCGATACTGGAAGTGCATCGGAAATCATGTATGAGTCTTGCTTCCGAAGAATGGGATTGGATGTGCAGCAAAGGCTAAAGCCTCATAATTCCACTCTCATTGGTTTTTCTGGAGAGGTGGTGCATCCCATGGGAGAAATAACTCTCCCAGTGATCTTTGGTGATGATAAACTATTTCGAGAAGAGATGATGACTTTTATTGTGGTTTCAACTCCTTCCCCCCACAATGTCATTATCGGTCGACCTGGGCTTAAAGTTTTAGGTGCTATAGTTTCAACAGCGCATGGTTTAGTTCGGTTTCCAACTCCAAGAGGAATCGCAACTGTAACCACAGATGCAGATCAGCAAGTGGCCCTGGTTGAGAAACCTCTGATACCGAAAGGAGGGTTGAAGGATATTAAAAATGATACTGTAGAAAA
This sequence comes from Deinandra increscens subsp. villosa, assembly GCA_039602395.1. Taxonomy (NCBI): domain Eukaryota; kingdom Viridiplantae; phylum Streptophyta; class Magnoliopsida; order Asterales; family Asteraceae; genus Deinandra; species Deinandra increscens. The sequence continues at coordinate 710 of JBCNJP010004882.1, read as the reverse complement.
GAATAAGTGGATCATAAACGAGAAGTTTCCAGATCAGACAATTGAAATTGGATCGCAATTGCAAGGAGAAACAAGGAAAAAATTGTTTCAGTTATTAATAGACAACGTGGATATCTTCGCATGGGAACCGTCGGATATGACGGGGGTCCCTAGACATTTCGCTGAACATAAATTAAACGTCTATCCAGGTGTAAAACCTGTTCAGCAGAAGCGAAGGATCTATGATCAAAATCGAAACAATGTAGTCAAGGAAGAAGTGGATAAGCTTGTGGAAGCGGGCATCCTTAGGGAACTGCTTTACCAAACATGGGTTGCAAACCCTGTCTTGGTCCTAAAGCCTGACAAATCTTGGCGGATGTGCATTGACTTCAAAGATCTTAATAAGGCATGTCCGAAAGATTGTTATCCACTTCCGGAAATAGATCTAAAAGTTGATTCTTTGGCGGGATACCGATGGAAGTGTTTTTTAGACGCATATAAAGGATACCATCAGATCTTTATGGCTGAGGGTGACGAAGACAAAACTGCGTTTATTACAAACGAAGGATTATTCTGTTATAAGAAGATGTCGTTCGGGCTAAAAAACGCTGGTGCAACTTACCAGCGACTCATGGATAAGACCTTCCAATCGCAAGTGGGTAGAAATCTTGAAGCCTATGTGGATGATGTAGTCATTAAGAGTTCTCATGAGGAGGATATGATCAAAGACA
>JBCNJP010004881.1:0-17980 GCA_039602395.1 Deinandra increscens subsp. villosa | reverse complement strand
AAATAGGTTTTTGTTTAGAAAACAGCACCAAGAACACCAAGTCGTAAACACTCAAAAACGCCCAGAAAATAATCGTAAACCCAGAAAACAGCAGCAGATCAATCGTAAACTCGAAGAGCAGCTCCAAAACCTTCAAAAAATCAAACTTTTTCCAACAAAATCTTGAATCCAATACTGTGGGAACCTCGAATCAGTGATTCTTAGATCTGATACCAATTGTTGGTCCAGAAACAACAATCGTTCACGATATCTTAATCTCGAACAAGTGCGGAAACCTTGTACGAGATTGATTCAAAAGAAAGATGATGAAATAGACTTGATATGAGTGATAAACAACACAAAAAGATCAAATCTTGAATGAAGAACAATCAAACTTTCTTGAGATTGATGATTACGATCGGAAATACAAATAAGGTGGCTGAAATCGTAAACTAACAACTAACTCAAATCATAAACTAGGTGGGTTTATATACTACCCATTACAAAACCCTAAAACCAATCATAAACCCACTAGAAAAGCCGGCCCAGTAAGCCCAAATCATAATCTTGAGAAGCCCAATACAAGTTAGCCCAATCTAATGTTCATGCCTCATAAGGTATAGCCCAACACCCTTCCCTTGCTACTTTAAACATCACCAGTACCTGACATACATGCTTTTAAAGGTCAGCTTACGCTGGTGAGTTCTAAGTATTTAAAATTTTACCTTTCCTTGAAAGGTTACTTCAAACATTTGGGCCTAACGGCCCCTTTCTTTATAAACATTTAATAGGTATAAAGCATGACAGGATTATACCAAAACATTTAAACATTCAGTATTAAAAATCATTTAATACTCTAAAACATACCTCAAACATTTGGGCCTAACGGCCCCTTCTTTATAAACATTTAAAGAGGTATAAAGCATAGCAGGATTATACCAAAACGTTTAACTCATCAATATTAAAAATCATTTAATACTCTAAAATACCTTGGTCCTCCGAGACCCATCCTCTGTGCAAATAATCATTACGTATAATAAAGTCATACGAAACATTATAAGCAAAACCTCTTTTTACTAAGCATTGTCTACCTCTGGGACTACTTTAGCCCCTTTCAGTTGGTCGTCACCTCCCGACCTCTTGAGTAACCGTCGTTACTCCAGTGGCTTCATTTCCACTGCTTGGATTGTACAACCCCCCTCATCTTAGACAATCTGTGCTTAGATTAAAACTTCTTTAAAATAACCCCAAGGGTCATTTCCTTTATCCTCAAAAACTCATTTTCCTCTTTTTAAACCTTACTTTAAAAGTTTAACTTATTTATTACCCGTTTATTAAAACCTTCCCGAAAATAGTTTGTAACAGGTAATAACACTTTAAAACAGTTATAGGTATTATAACATTTTCATGTATGTGTATCAACATAAAACAAGTAAAGACATCTCAAATACTTTTCAGGTAAACAGTTGAATATATATATCATTGCATGTATATTAGCCTGAAAATATTAAAACATTTAAAAGTGGGATCATATAACTCACCTTATTCTCTTAAGCAGTTAATTCAGAGAAAACCTCCGCTATGCCTTTCAATTAAACCTAATCGCGTATTGTACGGCGTTAACACAAGGTTTAATATAATAAACGCTTCCTATGTTTATTTTAATACTTCATTATCTTAATAATATTAAATTATTAAGTACATTCCCTTTAAAAGGTTAAAACGACCAAAATGCCCTTTAGGCTATTATCCTTTTCTTTTGTTGATAATATGAAGACACGCATTCCTATAAGTAAACGCTCACACCGGGATCGCCCAGTGAGGGATGCCATTTCCCAGTTGGGATTTATGCGACATCCTCGCTTTTTCCAGAAATCCCAGTGTACAGGCGTCTACCCTTCCGGTCCGCGCGAACCTCTAAATATCCGATTAACTCGGTATTTTAAATACTGTGTTGTTTATCCATTTTAAATTTATATATACTTACTATATATATATATATATATATATATATATATATATATATATATATAAAACATGGTTCTATGTCAAAAATCAAGTCTCCATACCCCTTCGGGTTATTTTATATTAAATAATCATATTTAGATACCCTAATTTTCCGTTATTCTCATTTCTTTATCAAAACTCATTTTCATTCAAAACTGACTTAGAGTATTACCCGTTATAACATTTTATAACACGCTTTAAAATTTCAAAGCTTAGTTAATTACCGTTTACTCGGGTTTGATAGAACAGTGTCTAGAAAACCTAATTTCCATATTAACCCTTTAATATACATTAAACATATTTTAAATATGTTTGAAATATATATTAAATATTTAATCCAATAATTTCTTAATTATTATCATTATTTAAATATATACGTTTTTATATATTTAATATTTAAATATATTCCTTTAATCAATTTTATTAATTAAAATTGATTAATAATCAAATATATATATATATATATATATATATATATATTTATTCGTCTTAAATATATATTTATATCAGTATCCCGTTCTATTATGATTTCATATAAACTTTAACTTAACAATAATATTTGTAATAATAACAAATATATAACGTGATTACCTCCTTGACGGGTCGTGAAACGAGTCCAAAATAACCGAATAATAAATTTGTCCGTTTTAGATAAACGAATAGTCCTTCCCGACTAGTTTCTTGCCACGAGCATTTCCCCATTGTTGGTACGTCGTTTGGACCTCGTTACGCCACCGAAACGTCGCCCGAAAGTGAAGTGGGTTTAACGGGTTCTACTCGACACCTTCTTTTCTAACTTGAATTGTGGCCACCATTGTTCACCGTTACCAACCGCCAATCACCGCCACCATTCTATGCTATCCAGGTAGCCCATCGTCGATGCCGCCATCCCACGTTGCCAGATATCCGTTACCAAAAGTTAGCCGAAAGAGAGCACAGTGGTGTCGGGTTTTACCCGGTTTTCTTCCCGTTTCATCATCTCGGCCCGCAACCATCACCGTCACCTTCACCCTTGCCGCTGATGATGACCTGATCACCATTCTGGTGGTCACACGGCCGTTTCCCGTCGCCGTGAGTATCGCCGGGTGAGGTGGTTGGGGACGTCGGGCTCTGTCACTGGGTTTGTCCGTCGCGAAACAACACACCGGCAGGGCAACGGGACAGAGAGTCTGGGTGGAGTTGTTGCTGTTGTTACTGCGTGGCCGGAAAGACGGAGGGACAGTGTGGAGCTGCTGGAGAAACGAGAGAGAGGGACAAGAGGGTGTAGCAATCGCCGGCGTAGGGGTACGGTCGAAACGAGGGGGAGAGGAGAACCGGCCGACGGTCTCTTGTAAGAACTTTAAAGGGTTGGTGGTAACTCAAACATAGCATCCTTTGCTTTTGTGCTCAATTGTACATCTTTCACTTTGCTTGTATCTTCTACTTGGACAATTATCTTAATGTTTGTATTAATCACTCAAGTGTTTGATGTTTAGTATTTCATGTTTAATGTCTTAACTTGTATTGATTATTGATATTGAAGAAATTGCCCTGGTACATTTTTCAATTGCAGTGTGAATGTCTGAATCAAAGTTCTGGATCATTTCATGATAAATTACTTGGCCAATGTTAATAATTGAATGTGTCTTTGTAATAACAATCCTTAATGATTCAATAATGATAATTGACATTTCCGGAGCGTACTTAGTGATTTCTGAACTTTCTTGGCGACTTGGGATTAACCCTTGGCGACTTGAGCTTTGCCCTTGGCGACTTGGGCTTTGCCCTTGGCGACCTCACCAGGCTGGCGACCTCACCAAGGTGGTCTTGGCGATTTGGGTTTGGCGACGTCGCCAACCCTTGGCGACCTCACCAAGGTTGGCGACCTCACCAAGCTTTGGCGAGGTCACCAACCTGTCTTGGCGACTTCACATTGCTCTTGGCGACTTCGGAGTTGTTCTTGGCGATCTCGTCAGTCTGATGTCATAAATTTCACTAACTTCAATAACATTCTCTTGATTTCAGTGCAATCACGACCTGTGCTCTCTCCAGTATAAATAGCAACACTAGAATAACCCTAAATAAGCTTCTGGACGGCTGTTTGAAGAGCGAGAGCACTTGTGTGTGAAAACCCTCGTGTTCTTGAGTTTCAGAGGCGAAATCTAAGGATTTCAACAAGCAAACACTATGATTTGATCATGGATTCATGATTTCCGCACTTGAGGTGTATTGGATGAGTAAAGGCTCAAATTTGGTCCTAACAAATGGTATCAGAGCCATTGTTCTTCATGTTCTTGAGTTTTCTCAAAAACTTGAAGAATCACTCATTCAAATCATCAAATCTAGTTGTTTGTGTGATTCCTTGAACCATTTTGAACGAAATTTCACAAGGAATCTGTTGGAATGCTTAGATTTCATCAATAATCACAACAAATGGGTCAATTTTTGAATTTTTCAGATTTATGCGAACATAGAGCATACGTGTTGTACATTTCTTTTGAAAAATAAAATCCATCTTCCACTAATTTTGAGTCAAAATTGAACATGCATACATGTTAGACTCATGATTTAGGGTTGATAGCAACTTGAATCACTCAAAAACATCAAGTATTGAAGATTTTAGAGCAAAAATTGTGTTCTTGGAAGTTTTTCATAAGAATCACTGTTTGATCCCGATTTCACATAGATTAAGTGGTTTTTGGAGTTTGTTGTAGTTAACAAATTTGTTCCTAAGCAAATTCCTAAGCTATTGGTGCAATAAAAACTTGATTTCGTGAAATTTGATTTTGACCTGGTGATTATGCTCAAGAACATGGCTGAAAATTTTCTAAGTCTTGAAAATTTGAAAATTTCAAATTTGACTTGATTACTTGATTGATTCAAACTAAATAAGCTTCATGATGTTTGTTTTGTAGGTTTTGAGCAATTAACCTCAATCTTAGCATCCGTTGAAGCAAATTTCTGAATTCTCAACCCGTTTGACCCATTAAGCAATTCTGTGAAGAAACAACACTTGTTTCACCATGTCTAAGTTTACCTCTGCAAATCAAATGTTCCAAGGAAATAATCGGCCTCCAAAATTGCATGGAGCTGTAAAATATGATGACTGGAAGAAAAAGTTTCAGTGTCACCTTGAGTATGTGGATTATGATCTGTTGACCTCAGTGAAATGTGGTCCTAAGGTGTTTTATGTGGCACCAGTGGCTACTGTAGCTGGAGCTGATCCACCACCTGCCTAGAGGCGTGTTCCAAAGAAACTTGAGGACTACACTCCTTCTGAACATAACCAGATGAAGGTTGACAAACGTGCTCTCGGGTGCATCAAAATGGCATTGTTTGATGACATAGCTTTTCATTTCACTGAAGCAACCTCTGCTCATGAAATCTGGGTAGCACTTGAGAAAAAGTATGAGGGAAACCTTGAGAGCAAAGAGAGAAGACTAGACTCTCTCAAACTGCGTTTCAACACCTTTGCTCACACTGCTGGAGACTCATTTGAGACTCATGTGACGAAGTTCTGCAGACTCATCTGTGAAATGCAGAATAACTAAATCCGACCTGAGATGCCAGCTATATCTAAGAAAATTTTAAAGTCACTTCCTCGAGACTTTGCTCCATATGTCATCTACTTGCTTGAAAGCAGTGATTTGGCCACTGTTGACTATATGGATCTCATTGACAAAGTAAGAGGCTATGAAATTGCTGCTATTGAAAGAGATGGAAATTCACTTATGGGGAAAGTAACAAATAAAAGTGCCACTGAGGTTGTTACAAATGCTGCCTTCATTGCTCCTAATGAGACTGACCTTGAATTTCCTTACTTTGCTGGTGGGTCCTGCTCTTCTGTTCAAGCTACTGCTCAAGTTTCTCCTCAACAATCTGTTTATCAGACTGCCTTCATTGCTCAACAGCCAGTCACACCTATGATTCAGTTATCTGCTACTTACCCATCTGGAACCTCAACTGTTGGCCTGACTGACAAAGACCAGGAGATGTGTAATGCTCTTGTAGCATGCCTGCCTTCCCAAATGCTAGGTTGTATTGAGAGCATGTCACTGTGCCAAGAAGACCTGGATCAAATTCCTGTTGATGATCTCGAAGAAATGGATATCAAGTGGCAACTTGGTATGATTGCTGCCCGCACAAGAAAGTTCTTCAAGAAAACTGGGAGAAAAGTCTTCCAGTCACAACTTGGTGCTGCTATTGGCTTTGATAAATCCAAAGCCCAGTGTTACAACTGTCAAGGTCTGGGTCACTTTGCACGAGAGTGTAAGAAGCCAAAACTGAGACCTGTGACATCTGGGGGAACAATAATTGTAGTCAAAATCAGGGGAACTATTCATATCAGAAATCACAACCTGCTGGTCCAACACACCAGGGTTCCAGATCCAACTCTGCTAAGCGTGCTGACAACCCAGAGAAAGCACTCGTGTCTCTGAGTGATCCTAATTACACATGGTCTAATCAGACTCAACCATCGGCAAGTGTTGATTATGCATTAATGGTGAATTCATCTGATGAGCCCAAGATTGAGGAAGATTCCTTCTTTGATCCACTTTATCCGACTGATTTTGCACTCATGGCTGATGTGGATGAAATTTCTGAAGATGCTGCTTTTGTGACCAGCACTGTTTAAGGTTCCTCCAAAGTTGAATCTAATGCTGAGCAAAAATCAATAAACCGACAGAAGGAACTCATACCCGATATGGTAAAATCCCTTTTATGCTCAGAGTCCTGTGTAAAGGAAGTTGCTCGGTATCGCCTTTATAACGAAGAGTTAGTTGAAACGGCAATAGCGAGTGAATGTCTGGTCGAATCAATGCAAGCTAAGGAACTGGATTTCCTGGCCAAAATAAAGTCCTTGTAGGATGATATTGAGGTTATGAAACATACTGAAATATCTCTTCGAACTCAGTTAGAGGATTTAGTGACTCGTTTTTCAACCCTAAGCAGGAACTATGTTCAAGCTTGGGAAATAATTGATTTGATGAGACTTAATCCTTCTAATCTGGCAGGTGATGTGGCTAAGGACATTTTTAAACGAGTACAAAATGGTTTGGGTTTAACCCGAGAAATTGATGATGCTGCTGTTGAGCATCCACTCAATCATAACTATTTTCAAATACCTGAACTTACTAAAATAAATTCCCAAAGCCACATCAGGTTTTTGAATAATGAGTCAGTTCCAAGCAAGTCTGAAATTCAGCAAATGGAAGAAAAACTGTCTGGCTATGAAAGTGGCTCAAGCCTCCCATCTGTTGAAAGTGCATTAAACTTGAATGACTTTGAGTCTAGCTCATTACAGTCATTTGATACTGGCATATCTGAAGATATGGTTAGGCAGAAGGCGGAATCTGAGTTTTATAAAATAATAACTGATAATGAGGTAATTTCTCAATCTTCAACTTTTAGCGAAACTCAAACAATGCTTAAAGGAAAATCTGTTTCAATGAAACCTAAAGTTCCTAAAAGGCGAAAGCCCAAAGCTAAAACTGCTAACTCAGATTCTAGCCAAACTGATCTCGTTAATGAGCTAGCTGCTGATGCACAAAATAAGCTAAGTTTGGGTGATGGTAAACCCATGGGTGACACACAACATTTTGTCACAATCACCAATGGTAAGGTAATCTCTTCGGCTCCTGCACCTGTGATGATCCCATCTCAAGTTACACCGATGTCTTCCATCAAGCTGTTTCAGTCATGCAACTCAACTCCATCGGCCAGTTAAGCTGGTGCGAGTTCGTCTAAATCAGTTAAGCAACCCGCAAAGAATAAGAAGAAGATTTCAACTGAAAATGCAGCTAACACTGAGAAGACTGTGGTATTTCAACCACAAGTTGTTGAACCTGCTGTTACTATGCCCATGAATTTGGAAGAATATAAAGGTGCTGAATCATCTTTAAAGAAGAAAAAACAACAACAAAAGGCAAAATAAGAAAACTGTTGTTCAAGGAGAAGGAGAACCTGTTGCTGAAATAAAGGTCACACCTGCTCAAAAGGTGGTTCCAACTGCTACCGCTTACCCGAGTGGGTCTGCTAATACTATTGGGTGTTTTGTATGCGGAGACCCAAATCATGATGCTAGGGGTTGTCCTTTCAACTCAACAAAAGCACACATGGGGTACAATCCACCAATGGTTGCACCCTATAGACCAAGAATGATGAGACCTCCTTTCACTCAGCCATGGCCTTGGTTTTATGTGAACTACAGTGAAGACTATGAGTACATGAATAATCAGCAAATGTTCATGCCAAATTTCCAGAACCAACAATTCTTTAGTGGAGCAACACCTCACTCTACATGAGGTTTGGGAGCAAGTACCGGCTACTTTCAATCGGTTGTCTCTGGAACAGCTAACCGCCCACCACCAATTACTACGAGACCTCGAGGACCATGGTCTCCATTGGCTGATCCTCAGAAGCCTTTTGTTCAAGCCACCACTCCAGCTAATCGTCCACCTAAGAAACAGAATGCAAAGAAAACCCGTGGTCCTAAAACCAGTGTTCATATATGAACTAATATTTTCTTTGTTTGTGCGGGAACAACGAAAGAAGTCAATAAATATGTGGTACATGGATAGTGGCTGTTCCCGGCACATGACAGGTGACAAGGATCTCTTGCATGATGTCAAACTGATATCTGGAGGAGGTTCTGTTGCTTTTGGAGGAAATAAGAAAGGTGGTCAAATAATTGGAACTGGTCACCTAACTAATGGTGAAGTCTCATTTGAAAAAGTCAACCTCGTGTCAAATCTGCAATTCAATCTGCTGAGCATCTCGCAGATATGTGACAATAAAATGCCAATGTTCTTCGACGATAGGGAATGCTTCATTCTCAAACCTGGTTTTAAAGTACCTGAAGATCAGATTTTATTCCGGGCAAATCGTAGGGGGAACATATATGCACTGGACATGAATGCTGCAAAGCCAACTAGTTCAGTTGCGTGCTTTTTGGCTAAAGCTTCAGAGGAAGATTCAACTTTGTGGCATCGACGAATGGGACATGTTAATTTCCGTAACATGAATCGCCTGGTTAGGGGGAAACATGTTTTTGGGCTACCAGACAAAGAATTCGTACAAGTCGATAATTGCGTTGCATGCTCGAAAGGAAAACAACACAAAACGTCTCATAAACCGAATCCACCTGGAAGAACGACAATAATCCTTCAACAGTTGCACCTGGATCTCTTTGGACCAGTTAATATCAAGAGTTTAGGGGGAAAATCTTTCGGCCTTGTCATCACTAACGATTACTCGAGATATTCCTGGGTATTTTTCTTAAGGGAGAAGTCTGAGACTCCGGGGATACTCAAGGACTTTGTTACACGCATCGAGAACGCAAGCAGAGAAAAAGTTCGAATAATCAGATCTGACAACGGGACGGAGTTTAGAAATCACGTCTTCGAATCGTTCTGCAACGAGAAGGTCATCACTCGCCAATTTAGCTCTCCCTATACTCCTCAACAGAATGGGATTGCTGAAAGAAAGAACCGCATAATAATCGAGTGTGCTCGGACGATGCTCGCTGATTCTAACCTTAAACTGTCTTTTTGGGCAGAAGCAGTCAATACTGCTTGCTATGTCCTGAACCGAACTCTTTTCGTCAAGCATGCCAACAAGACATCCTTTTAGCTGTTTTCAAAACAAAAACTAGTGTTAAAGTGCTTAAAGCCCTTTGGATGTCCTTGTACTGTATTAGTTCAGTCTGAGCAATTAGCTAAATTTTCCCCTCGGGAAGATGAAGGCTATTTTGTTGGATACTTGATGACCTCTGCTGCATATCGAGTGTACAACAAAAGAACTCAGGTGATTATGGAGTCGTGCAACTATAATTTTAATGAGCACACTCATAATTCCAGAGAACCTGACTCAGATGGCATGTATGACTTAGAGAATTTCACTTCTTCTTTTAACTTTAGTGATTATGTGGTTTCAGGTGATTCTGGAAGATTACATGGAGGTTCTAATAATGTGGATGCATCTGTTTCTGAAGGTTCTGTTCCAATTACATCATCAATTCTGGATTCCATCTATTCTGATGTGCTTCCGGATATTTCTTGGACAAATGAATCAACGAACACTCCCATATCACCTGTTACTGCTACAACTGACAACCTGGTTGAGAACCAAATAAATGAAGAAGTGGTTCAGGAGGTTGAACTAAATTTAAATCAAGAAAATCAACAAAATCAAGAAGTTCTAGAAAATCAACCTGAGAATGAACCAATCAATAACGATTCAGACTCAGATGACACTGCTGTGATTGAGTCTGGTGAAACTCCGAGTAATGATGTGCAGATGGGAACTCTAAACTCAAACATTCCAGTTCCGATAGTAGAAGTGACTGGAATTCACAAGAAACATCCTGTCTCAAACATTATCGGTCCAATAAATAAGAGAGTCACCAGAAGTCAATCGGGAATAATAAACACTTGCCTGTTGTCCTGTTTCATTTCTCAAGAAGAACCAACTTCCGTAAGCTGCTGCTATGAAAGATGATAACTGGATAGAGGCAATGCAGGCTGAACTGCTTCAATTCAAACTTTTGGATGTCTGGAAACTTGTAGACACTCCTCCTGGTGCGAAGCCTATTCCAGTCAAGTGGATCTTTACAAATAAAAAGGATGACAGAGGAATAATTTTAAGAAATAAAGCTAGACTTGTAGTCAAGGGATATATGCAGATTGATGGGCTTGACTATGATGAAGTCTATGCCCCGGTAGCTCGTCTTGAAGCCATCAAGATTTTCTTTGCTTATGCAGCGTCAAAGAACATAACGAATTATCAGCTTGACGTGAAGACTGCTTTCCTGTACGGTGAACTAGACGAAGAGGAATACGTTGATCAACCTCCAGGGTTTGTCAATCCTTCCTTTCCGAATAAGGTGTACAAATTGAAAAGGGCTCTCTATGGACTCCATCAAGCACCAAGGAAGTGGTATGAAACCCTGTCTACCTATCTGTTGGAAAATGGCTACAAGCGAGGAGTGATTGATCAGACGCTATTCATACGGCATGTGGGTGATGCTATGCTGCTGGTTCAAGTGTACGTGGACGATATCATCTTCGGATCAACAAATAAAACTCTTTGTCATGAGTTCATGTGTCTTCTGGAAAAACGTTTTGAAATGAGTTCAATGGGGAACTCACATTTTTCCTTGGGATTGAGGTGAAACAGAATAATGAAGGAATCCTAATAAGTCAGGGAAAGTATGTGAAGGAAATGCTGAAAAAGTTTGGATTTCACGATTCTAAAGGCTTTTCCACTCCCGTCGAGACTCGTTTCAAACTTCATTCTGATCTTGAAGGCGAATGTGTTGATGAACACTTGTATAGATCAATGATCGGGTCACTTATGTACCTGACACCCAGCCGCCCCGACATAATGTTTGCTGTGTGTCTCTGCTCAAGATTTCAATCCAAACCGAAACAGTCACACTTGACGGCCGTGAAACGAATATTCAGATACCTGAAGTCAAATCCAAAGAGAGGGCTGTGGTATCCCAAGGATGAGCTTTTTGATCTTAGAGGTTTCTCTGATAGTGATTACGGGGGTTGCAACATGGATCGGAAGTCAACCACCAGTGGAGCTCAATTTTTGGGGAACAGATTGGTTTTGTGGCAATGCAAGAAACAGTCAACGGTGTCTACCTCGCCAGCCGAAGCAGAATACATTGTTGCTGCTTCCTGCTGTTCTCAAGTTCTCTGGATCCAGAATCAGCTTCTGGACTACGGTTTGAATTTTATGTCCACCCCTATTAACATTGATAATACTGCTGCCATGTTCATTGTTAACAATCCCGTTCAGCACTCTCAAGACCAAACACATAGAGATTAGGCATCACTTTATTAGGGACTGTCATGAGAAAAAGCTTATTACCTTAGTTCATGTTTCCTCTGAGAATCGAGCTTGCAGAGCAACTACTCTAGCCGAGCAGAAGGAACAAGCCAAATGCCCAACTGACCCTCATTTCGCCTAAACACACCTTATTGGGCCATCATTAGTCCTAAACACAACTTATTGGATACATGCACACCTTATTGGGACTTATTGGTACCAACTGACCCTCATTTCCCCTAAACACACCTTATTGGGCCATCATTGGTCCTAAACACAACTTATTGGTTACATACACACCTTATTGGGACTCATTGGTCCCAACAGACCCTTATTCACCCTAAACACACCTTATTAGGACTCATTGGACCTAACTGGCCTTCATTTCCCCTAAACACACCTTATTGGGCCATCAATGGTCTTAAACACAACTTATTGAGACTCATTGGTCCGAACTGACCCTAATTTCCCCAAAACACACCTTATTGGGCCATCATTGGTCCTAAACACATTATTGGTTACATCAACACCTTATTGGGACTCATTGGTCCCAACTGACCCTCATTTTTGATAAACACGCGTTATTGGGCCATCATTGGTCGTAAACATGCTTATTGGTTATATTCAAGTCTTATTGGCACTCATTGGTCCCAACTGACCCTCATTTCCCCTAAACACACCTTATTGGGCTATCATTGGTCCTAAACATGCTTATTGGTTATATACACACCTTATTAGGACTCATTGGTCCCAATTGACCCTCATTTCCCTTAAACACACCTTATTGGCCTATCATTGGTCCTAAACACAACTTATTGGTTACATACACACCTTATATGGACTCATTGGTCCCAACTGACCTTCATTGCCCCTAAACACACCTTATTGGGCCATCATTGGTCCTAAACTTATTGGTTGCATACACACCTTATTGGGACTCATTGGTCCCAACCGACCCTCATTTCCGCTAAACACACCTTATTGGGCCTTCATTGGTCCTAAACACAACTTATTGGTTACATACACACCTTATTGGGACTCACCCAACTGACCCTCATTGACCCTAAACACACCTTATAGGGCAATCATTTGTCCTAAACACAATTTACAGGTTACATACACACCTTATTGGGACTCAGTAGTCCTAACGGACCCTCATTGCCCCTAAACACACCTTATTGGGCCATCGCTGGTCTTAAACATAACATATTGGTTACATACACACTTTATTAGGACTCATTGGTCCCAACTGACCATCATTTCCCCTAAACACACCTTATTGGGACTCAATTGTCCCAACTGACCCTCATTGCTCCCAAACACACCTTATTGGGCCATCATTGGTCTTAAACACAACTTATTGGGACTCATTGGTCCCAACTGACCCTCATTTACCCTAAACACACATTATTGGGCTATCATTGGTCCTAAACACAATTTATTGGTTACATACACACCTTATTTGGACGCATTGGTACCAACTGACGCTCATTTCCCCTAAGCACACCTTATTGGGCTATCATTGGTCCTAAACATGCTTATTGGTTATATACACACCTTATTGGGACTCATTGGTCCCAACTGACCCTCATTTCCCATAAAACTCACCTTAATGGCCCATCATTGGTCCTAAACACAACTTATTAGTTACATACACACCTTATTGGGACTCATTGGTCCCAACTGACCCTTATTCACCCTAAACACACCTTATTAGGACTCATTGGACCTAACTGGCCTTCATTGCCCCTAAACACACCTTATTGGGCCATCAATGGTCTTAAACACAACTTATTGAGACTCATTGGTCTGAACTGACATTCATTTCCTCAAAACACACCTTATTGGGCCATCATTTGTCCTAAACACATTATTGGTTACATCAACAACTTATTGGGACTCATTGGTCCCAACAGACCCTCATTTCCGATAAACACGCGTTATTGGGCCATCATTGGTCCTAAACATGCTTATTGGTTATATACAAGTCTTATTGGGACTCATTGGTCCCAACTGACCCTCATTTCCCCTAAACACACCTTATTGGGCTATCATTGGTCCTTAACATGCTTATTGGTTATATACACACCTTATTGGGACTCATTGGTCCCAACTGACCCTCATTTCCCTTAAACACACCTTATTGGCCTATCATTGGTCCTAAACACAACTTATTGGTTACATACACACCTTATTTGGACTCATTGGTCCCAACTGACCTTCATTGCCCCTAAACACACCTTATTGGGCCATCATTGGTCCTAAACTTATTGGTTACATACACACCTTATTGGGACTCAATGGTCCCAACTGACCCTCATTTCGCCTAAACACACCTTATTGGGCCATCATTAGTCCTAAACACAACTTATTGGATACATACACACCTTATTGGGACTTATTGGTACCAACTGACCCTCATTTCCCCTAAACACACCTTATTGGGCCATCATTGGTCCTAAACACAACTTATTGGTTACATACACACCTTATTGGGACTCATTGGTCCCAACAGACCCTTATTCACCCTAAACACACCTTATTAGGACTCATTGGACCTAACTGGCCTTCATTTCCCCTAAACACACCTTATTGGGCCATCAATGGTCTTAAACACAACTTATTGAGACTCATTGGTCCGAACTGACCCTAATTTCCCCAAAACACACCTTATTGGGCCATCATTGGTCCTAAACACATTATTGGTTACATCAACACCTTATTGGGACTCATTGGTCCAAACAGACCCTCATTTCCCCTAAACACACCTTATTGGGCCATCATTGGTCCTAAACATAACATATTGGTTTCATACACACCTTATTGGGAGTTATTGGTCCCAACTGACCCTCATTTCCCCTAAACACACCTTATTGGGACTCAATGGTCCCAACTGACCCTCATTTCGCCTAAACACACCTTATTGGGCCATCATTAGTCCTAAACACAACTTATTGGATACATGCACACCTTATTGGGACTTATTGGTACCAACTGACCCTCATTTCCCCTAAACACACCTTATTGGGCCATCATTGGTCCTAAACACAACTTATTGGTTACATACACACCTTATTGGGACTCATTGGTCCCAACAGACCCTTATTCACCCTAAACACACCTTATTAGGACTCATTGGACCTAACTGGCCTTCATTTCCCCTAAACACACCTTATTGGGCCATCAATGGTCTTAAACACAACTTATTGAGACTCATTGGTCCGAACTGACCCTAATTTCCCCAAAACACACCTTATTGGGCCATCATTGGTCCTAAACACATTATTGGTTACATCAACACCTTATTGGGACTCATTGGTCCAAACAGACCCTCATTTCCCCTAAACACACCTTATTGGGCCATCATTGGTCCTAAACATAACATATTGGTTTCATACACACCTTATTGGGAGTTATTGGTCCCAACTGACCCTCATTTCCCCTAAACACACCTTATTGGGACTCAATGGTCCCAACTGACCCTCATTTCGCCTAAACACACCTTATTGGGCCATCATTAGTCCTAAACACAACTTATTGGATACATGCACACCTTATTGGGACTTATTGGTACCAACTGACCCTCATTTCCCCTAAACACACCTTATTGGGCCATCATTGGTCCTAAACACAACTTATTGGTTACATACACACCTTATTGGGACTCATTGGTCCCAACAGACCCTTATTCACCCTAAACACACCTTATTAGGACTCATTGGACCTAACTGGCCTTCATTTCCCCTAAACACACCTTATTGGGCCATCAATGGTCTTAAACACAACTTATTGAGACTCATTGGTCCGAACTGACCCTAATTTCCCCAAAACACACCTTATTAGGCCATCATTGGTCCTAAACACATTATTGGTTACATCAACACCTTATTGGGACTCATTGGTCCCAACTGACCCTCATTTTTGATAAACACGCGTTATTGGGCCATCATTGGTCGTAAACATGCTTATTGGTTATATTCAAGTCTTATTGGCACTCATTGGTCCCAACTGACCCTCATTTCCCCTAAACACACCTTATTGGGCTATCATTGGTCCTAAACATGCTTATTGGTTATATACACACCTTATTAGGACTCATTGGTCCCAATTGACCCTCATTTCCCTTAAACACACCTTATTGGCCTATCATTGGTCCTAAACACAACTTATTGGTTACATACACACCTTATATGGACTCATTGGTCCCAACTGACCTTCATTGCCCCTAAACACACCTTATTGGGCCATCATTGGTCCTAAACTTATTGGTTGCATACACACCTTATTGGGACTCATTGGTCCCAACCGACCCTCATTTCCGCTAAACACACCTTATTGGGCCTTCATTGGTCCTAAACACAACTTATTGGTTACATACACACCTTATTGGGACTCACCCAACTGACCCTCATTGACCCTAAACACACCTTATAGGGCAATCATTTGTCCTAAACACAATTTACAGGTTACATACACACCTTATTGGGACTCAGTAGTCCTAACGGACCCTCATTGCCCCTAAACACACCTTATTGGGCCATCGCTGGTCTTAAACATAACATATTGGTTACATACACACTTTATTAGGACTCATTGGTCCCAACTGACCATCATTTCCCCTAAACACACCTTATTGGGACTCAATTGTCCCAACTGACCCTCATTGCCCCCAAACACACCTTATTGGGCCATCATTGGTCTTAAACACAACTTATTGGGACTCATTGGTCCCAACTGACCCTCATTTACCCTAAACACACATTATTGGGCTATCATTGGTCCTAAACACAATTTATTGGTTACATACACACCTTATTTGGACGCATTGGTACCAACTGACGCTCATTTCCCCTAAGCACACCTTATTGGGCTATCATTGGTCCTAAACATGCTTATTGGTTATATACACACCTTATTGGGACTCATTGGTCCCAACTGACCCTCATTTCCCATAAAACTCACCTTAATGGCCCATCATTGGTCCTAAACACAACTTATTAGTTACATACACACCTTATTGGGACTTATTGGTCCCAACTGACCCTTATTCACCCTAAACACACCTTATTAGGACTCATTGGACCTAACTGGCCTTCATTGCCCCTAAACACACCTTATTGGGCCATCAATGGTCTTAAACACAACTTATTGAGACTCATTGGTCTGAACTGACATTCATTTCCTCAAAACACACCTTATTGGGCCATCATTTGTCCTAAACACATTATTGGTTACATCAACAACTTATTGGGACTCATTGGTCCCAACAGACCCTCATTTCCGATAAACACGCGTTATTGGGCCATCATTGGTCCTAAACATGCTTATTGGTTATATACAAGTCTTATTGGGACTCATTGGTCCCAACTGACCCTCATTTCCCCTAAACACACCTTATTGGGCTATCATTGGTCCTAAACATGCTTATTGGTTATATACACACCTTATTGGGACTCATTGGTCCCAACTGACCCTCATTTCCCTTAAACACACCTTATTGGCCTATCATTGGTCCTAAACACAACTTATTGGTTACATACACACCTTATTTGGACTCATTGGTCCCAACTGACCTTCATTGCCCCTAAACACACCTTATTGGGCCATCATTGGTCCTAAACTTATTGGTTACATACACACCTTATT
Organism: Deinandra increscens subsp. villosa; assembly: GCA_039602395.1. NCBI lineage: Eukaryota > Viridiplantae > Streptophyta > Magnoliopsida > Asterales > Asteraceae > Deinandra > Deinandra increscens. The sequence continues at coordinate 532 of JBCNJP010004881.1, read as the reverse complement.
GGGACTCATTGGTCCCAACCGACCGTCATTTCCGCTAAACACACCTTATTGGGCCTTCATTGGTCCTAAACACAACTTATTGTTTACATACACACCTTATTGGGACTCACCCAACTGACCCTCGTTGACCCTAAACACACCTTATAGGGCAATCATTTGTCCTAAACACAATTTACAGGTTACATACACACCTTATTGGGACTCAGTAGTCCTAACTGACCCTCATTGCCCCTAAACACACCTTATTGGGCCATCATTGGTCCTAAACATAAGATATTGGTTACATACACACTTTATTGGGACTCATTGGTCCCAACTGACCATCATTTCCCCTAAACACACCTTATTGGGCGATCATTGGTCCTAAACACAATTTACAGGTTACATACACACCTTATTGGGACTCAATTATCCCAACTGACCCTCATTGCCCCTAAACACACCTTATTGGGCCATCATTGGCCTTAAACACAACTTATTGGGACTCATTGGTCCCAACTGACCCTCATTTACCCTAAACACACATTATTGG
>JBCNJP010004880.1:0-44582 GCA_039602395.1 Deinandra increscens subsp. villosa | reverse complement strand
CTAAACACACCTTATTGGGCTATCATTGGTCCTAAACATGCTTATTGGTTATATACACACCTTATTGGGACTCATTGGTCCCAACTGACCCTCATTTCCCTTAAACACACCTTATTGGCCTATCATTGGTCCTAAACACAACTTATTGGTTACATACACACCTTATTTGGACTCATTGGTCCCAACTGACCCTCATTGCCCCTAAACACACCTTATTGGGCCATCATTGGCCCTAAACTTATTGGTTACATACACACCTTATTGGGACTCATTGGTCCCAACCGACCCTCATTTCCGCTAAACACAACTTATTGGGCCTTCATTGGTCCTAAACACAACTTATTGTTTACATACACACCTAATTGGGACTCACCCAACTGACCCTCATTGACCCTAAACACACCTTATAGGGCAATAATTGGTCCTAAACATGCTTATTGGTTATATACAAGTCTTGTTGGGACTCATTGGTCCCAACTGACCCTCATTTCCCTTAAACATACCTTATTGGCCTATCATTGGTCCTAAACACAACTTATTGGTTACATACACACCTTATTTGGACTCATTGGTCCCAACTGACCCTCATTGCCCCTAAACACACCTTATTGGGCCATCATTGGTCCTAAACTTATTGGTTACATACACACCTTATTGGGACTCATTAGTCTCAACCGACCCTCATTTCCGCTAAACACACCTTATTGGGCCTTCATTGGTCCTAAACACAACTTATTGTTTACATACACACCTTATTGGGACTCACCCAACTGACCCTCATTGACCCTAAACACACCTTATAAGGCAATCATTGGTCCTAAACATGCTTATTGGTTATATACAAGTCTTATTGGGACTCATTGGTCCCAACTGACCCTCATTTCCCCTAAACACACCTTATTGGGCTATCATTGGTCCTAAACATGCTTATTGGTTATATACACACCTTATTGGGACTCATTGGTGCCAACTGACCCTCATTTCCCTTAAACACACCTTATTGGCCTATCATTGGTCCTAAACACAACTTATTGGTTACATACACACCTTATTTGGACTCATTGGTCCCAACTGACCCTCATTGCCCCTAAACACACCTTATTGGGCCATCATTGGTCCTAAACTTATTGGTTACATACACACCTTATTGGGACTCATTGGTCCCAACCGACCCTCATTTCCGCTAAGCACACCTTATTGGGCCTTCATTGGTCCTAAACACAACTTATTGTTTACATACACACCTTATTGGGACTCACCCAACTGACCCTCATTGACCCTAAACACACCTTATAGGGCAATTATTTGTCCTAATAACAATTTACGGTTACATACACACCTTATTGGGACACAGTGGTCCTAACTGACCCTCATTGCCCCTAAACACACCTTATTGGGCCATCATTGGTCCTAAACATAACATATTGATTACATACACACTTTATTGGGACTCATTGGTCCCAACTGACCATCATTTCCCCTAAACACACCTTATTGGGCCATCATTGGTCCTAAACACAATTTACAGGTTACATACACACCTTATTGGGACTCATATGTCCCAACTGACCCTCATTGCCCCTAAACACACCTTATTGGGCCATCATTGGCCTTAAACACAACTTATTGGAATCATTGGTCCCAACTGACCCTCATTTACCCTAAACACACATTATTGGGCTATCATTGGTCCTAAACACAATTTATTGGTTACATACACACCTTATTGGGACTCATTGGTACCAACTGACCCTCATTTCCCCTAAACACACCTTATTGGGCTATCATTGGTTCTAAACATGCTTATTGGTTATATACACACCTTATTGGGACACATTGGTCCCAACTGACCCTCATTTCCCTTAAAAACACCTTATTGGCCTATCATTGGTCCTAAACACAACTTATTGGTTACATACACACCTTATTTGGACTCATTGGTCCCAACTGACCCTCATTGCCCCTAAACACACCTTATTGGGCCATCATTGGTCCTAAACTTATTGGTTACATACACACCTTATTGGGATTCATTGGTCCCAACCGACCCTCATTTCCGCTAAACACACCTTATTGGGCCTTCATTGGTCCTAAACACAACTTATTGTTTACATACACACCTTATTGGGACTCACCCAACTGACCCTCATTGACCCTAAACACACCTTATTGGGCTATCATTGGTCCTAAACATGCTTATTGGTTATATACACACCTTATTGGGACTCATTGGTCCCAACTGACCCTCATTTCCCTTAGACACACCTTATTGGCCTATCATTGGTCCTAAACACAACTTATTGGCTACATACACACCTTATTTGGACTCATTGGTCCCAACTGACCCTCATTGCCCCTAAATACACCTTATTGGGCCATCATTGGTCCTAAACTTATTGGTTGCATACACACCTTATTGGGACTCATTGGTCCCAACCGACCCTCATTTCCGCTAAACACACCTTATTGGGACTCACCCAACTGACCCTCATTGACCCTAAACACACCTTATAGGGCAATTATTTGTCCTAAACACAATTTACAGGTTACATACAAACCTTATTGGGACTCAGTAGTCCTAACGGACCCTCATTGCCCCTAAACACACCTTATTGGGCCATCATTGGTCTTAAACATAACATATTGGTTACATACACACTTTATTAGGACTCATTGGTCCCAACTGACCATCATTTCCCCTAAACACACCTTATTGGGACTCAATTGTCCCAACTGACCCTCATTGCCCCTAAACACACCTTATTGGGCCATCATTGGTCTTAAACACAACTTATTGGGACTCATTGGTCCCAACTGACCCTCATTTACCCTAAACACACATTATTGGGCTATCATTGGTCCTAAACACAATTTATTGGTTACATACACACCTTATTGGGACTCATTGGTACCAACTGACGCTCATTTCCCCTAAGCACACCTTATTGGGCTATCATTGGTACTAAACATGCTTATTGGTTATATACATACCTTATTGGGACTCATTGGTCCCAACTGACCCTCATTTCCCGTAAAACTCACCTTAATGGCCCATCATTGGTCCTAAACACAACTTATTGGTTACATACACAACTTATTGGGACTCATTGGTCCCAACTGACCCTTATTCACCCTAAACACAACTTATTAGGACTCATTGGATCTAACTGGCCTTCATTGTCCCTAAACACACCTTATCGGGCCATCAATGGTCTTAAACACAACTTATTGAGACTCATTGGTCCGAACTGACCTTCATTTCCTCAAAACACACCTTATTGGGCCATCATTTGTCCTAAACACATTATTGGTTACATCAACACCTTATTGGGACTCATTTGTCCCAACAGACCCTCATTTCCGATAAACACGCGTTATTGGGCCATCATTGGTCCTAAACATGCTTATTGGTTATATACAAGTCTTATTGGGACTCATTGGTCCCAACTGACCCTCATTTCCCCTAAACACACCTTATTGGGCTATCATTAGTCCTAAACATGCTTATTGGTTATATACACACCTTATTGGGACTCATTGGTCCCAAGTGACCCTTATTTCCCTTAAACACACCTTATTGGCCTATCATTGGTCCTAAACACAACTTATTGGTTACATACACACCTTATTTGGACTCATTGGTCCCAACTGACCCTCATTGCCCCTAAACACACCTTATTGGGCCATCATTGGTCCTAAACTTATTGGTTACATACACACCTTATTGGGACTCATTGGTCCCAACCGACCCTCATTTCCGCTAAACACACCTTATTGGGCCTTCATTGGTCCTAAACAAAACTTATTGTTTACATACACACCTTATTGGGACTCACCCAACTGACCCTCATTGACCCTAAACACACCTTATAGGGCAATCATTGGTCCTAAACATGCTTATTGGTTATATACAAGTCTTGTTGGGACTCATTGGTCCCAACTTACCCTCATTTCCCCTAAACACACCTTATTGGGCTATCATTGGTCCTAAACATGCTTATTGGTTATATACACACCTTATTAGGACTCATTGGTCCCAACTGACCCTCATTTCCCTTAAACACACCTTATTGGCCTATCATTGGTCCTAAACACAACTTATTGGTTACATACACACCTTATTTGTACTCATTGGTCCCAACTGACCCTCATTGCCCCTAAACACACCTTATTGGGCCATCATTGGTCCTAAACTTATTGGTTACATACACACCTTATTGGGACTCATTGGTCCAACCCGACCCTCATTTCCGCTAAACACACCTTATTGGGCCTTCATTGGTCCTAAACACAACTTATTGTTTACATACACACCTTATTGGGACTCACCCAACTGACCCTCATTGACCCTAAACACACCTTATAGGGCAATCATTGGTCCTAAACATGCTTATTGGTTATATACAAGTCTTGTTGGGACTCATTGGTCCCAACTGACCCTCATTTCCCTTAAACACATCTTATTGGCCTATCATTGGTCCTAAACACAACTTATTGGTTACATACACACCTTATTTGGACTCATTGGTCCCAACTGACCCTCATTGCCCCTAAACACACCTTATTGGGCCATCATTGGTCCTAAACTTATTGGTTACATACACACCTTATTGGGACTCATTGGTCCCAACCGACCCTCATTTCCGCTAAACACACCTTATTGGGCCTTCATTGGTCCTAAACACAACTTATTGTTTACATACACACCTTATTGGGACTCACCCAACTGACCCTCATTGACCCTAAACACACCTTATAGGGCAATTATTTGTCCTAATAACAATTTACAGGTTACATACACACCTTATTGGGACACAGTGGTCCTAACTGACCCTCATTGCCCCTAAACACACCTTATTGGGCCATCATTGGTCCTAAACATAACATATTGATTACATACACACTTTATTGGGACTCATTGGTCCCAACTGACCATCATTTCCCCTAAACACACCTTATTGGGCCATCATTGGTCCTAAACACAATTTACAGGTTACATACACACCTTATTGGGACTCATATGTCCCAACTGACCCTCATTGCCCCTAAACACACCTTATTGGGCCATCATTGGCCTTAAACACAACTTATTGGAATCATTGGTCCCAACTGACCCTCATTTACCCTAAACACACATTATTGGGCTATCATTGGTCCTAAACACAATTTATTGGTTACATACACACCTTATTGGGACTCATTGGTACCAACTGACCCTCATTTCCCCTAAACACACCTTATTGGGCTATCATTGGTTCTAAACATGCTTATTGGTTATATACACACCTTATTGGGACACATTGGTCCCAACTGACCCTCATTTCCCTTAAAAACACCTTATTGGCCTATCATTGGTCCTAAACACAACTTATTGGTTACAAACACACCTTATTTGGACTCATTGGTCCCAACTGACCCTCATTGCCCCTAAACACACCTTATTGGGCCATCATTGGTCCTAAACTTATTGGTTACATACACACCTTATTGGGACTCATTGGTCCCAACCGACCCTCATTTCCGCTAAACACACCTTATTGGGCCTTCATTGGTCCTAAACACAACTTATTGTTTACATACACACCTTATTGGGACTCACCCAACTGACCCTCATTGACCCTAAACACACCTTATTGGGCTATCATTGGTCCTAAACATGCTTATTGGTTATATACACACCTTATTGGGACTCATTGGTCCCAACTGACCCTCATTTCCCTTAGACACACCTTATTGGCCTATCATTGGTCCTAAACACAACTTATTGGCTACATACACACCTTATTTGGACTCATTGGTCCCAACTGACCCTCATTGCCCCTAAATACACCTTATTGGGCCATCATTGGTCCTAAACTTATTGGTTGCATACACACCTTATTGGGACTCATTGGTCCCAACCGACCCTCATTTCCGCTAAACACACCTTATTGGGACTCACCCAACTGACCCTCATTGACCCTAAACACACCTTATAGGGCAATTATTTGTCCTAAACACAATTTACAGGTTACATACAAACCTTATTGGGACTCAGTAGTCCTAACGGACCCTCATTGCCCCTAAACACACCTTATTGGGCCATCATTGGTCTTAAACATAACATATTGGTTACATACACACTTTATTAGGACTCATTGGTCCCAACTGACCATCATTTCCCCTAAACACACCTTATTGGGACTCAATTGTCCCAACTGACCCTCATTGCCCCTAAACACATCTTATTGGGCCATCATTGGTCTTAAACACAACTTATTGGGACTCATTGGTCCCAACTGACCCTCATTTACCCTAAACACACATTATTGGGCTATCATTGGTCCTAAACACAATTTATTGGTTACATACACACCTTATTGGGACTCATTGGTACCAACTGACGCTCATTTCCCCTAAGCACACCTTATTGGGCTATCATTGGTACTAAACATGCTTATTGGTTATATACATACCTTATTGGGACTCATTGGTCCCAACTGACCCTCATTTCCCGTAAAACTCACCTTAATGGCCCATCATTGGTCCTAAACACAACTTATTGGTTACATACACAACTTATTGGGACTCATTGGTCCCAACTGACCCTTATTCACCCTAAACACACCTTATTAGGACTCATTGGATCTAACTGGCCTTCATTGTCCCTAAACACACCTTATCGGGCCATCAATGGTCTTAAACACAACTTATTGAGACTCATTGGTCCGAACTGACCTTCATTTCCTCAAAACACACCTTATTGGGCCATCATTTGTCCTAAACACATTATTGGTTACATCAACACCTTATTGGGACTCATTTGTCCCAACAGACCCTCATTTCCGATAAACACGCGTTATTGGGCCATCATTGGTCCTAAACATGCTTATTGGTTATATACAAGTCTTATTGGGACTCATTGGTCCCAACTGACCCTCATTTCCCCTAAACACAACTTATTGGGCTATCATTAGTCCTAAACATGCTTATTGGTTATATACACACCTTATTGGGACTCATTGGTCCCAAGTGACCCTTATTTCCCTTAAACACACCTTATTGGCCTATCATTGGTCCTAAACACAACTTATTGGTTACATACACACCTTATTTGGACTCATTGGTCCCAACTGACCCTCATTGCCCCTAAACACACCTTATTGGGCCATCATTGGTCCTAAACTTATTGGTTACATACACACCTTATTGGGACTCATTGGTCCCAACCGACCCTCATTTCCGCTAAACACACCTTATTGGGCCTTCATTGGTCCTAAACAAAACTTATTGTTTACATACACACCTTATTGGGACTCACCCAACTGACCCTCATTGACCCTAAACACACCTTATAGGGCAATCATTGGTCCTAAACATGCTTATTGGTTATATACAAGTCTTGTTGGGACTCATTGGTCCCAACTTACCCTCATTTCCCCTAAACACACCTTATTGGGCTATCATTGGTCCTAAACATGCTTATTGGTTATATACACACCTTATTAGGACTCATTGGTCCCAACTGACCCTCATTTCCCTTAAACACACCTTATTGGCCTATCATTGGTCCTAAACACAACTTATTGGTTACATACACACCTTATTTGTACTCATTGGTCCCAACTGACCCTCATTGCCCCTAAACACACCTTATTGGGCCATCATTGGTCCTAAACTTATTGGTTACATACACACCTTATTGGGACTCATTGGTCCAACCCGACCCTCATTTCCGCTAAACACACCTTATTGGGCCTTCATTGGTCCTAAACACAACTTATTGTTTACATACACACCTTATTGGGACTCACCCAACTGACCCTCATTGACCCTAAACACACCTTATAGGGCAATCATTGGTCCTAAACATGCTTATTGGTTATATACAAGTCTTGTTGGGACTCATTGGTCCCAACTGACCCTCATTTCCCTTAAACACACCTTATTGGCCTATCATTGGTCCTAAACACAACTTATTGGTTACATACACACCTTATTTGGACTCATTGGTCCCAACTGACCCTCATTGCCCCTAAACACACCTTATTGGGCCATCATTGGTCCTAAACTTATTGGTTACATACACACCTTATTGGGACTCATTGGTCCCAACCAACCCTCATTTCCGCTAAACACACCTTATTGGGCCTTCATTGGTCCTAAACACAACTTATTGGTTACATACACACCTTATTGGGACTCACCCAACTGACCCTCATTGACCCTAAACACACCTTATAGGGCAATCATTTGTCCTAAACACAATTTACAGGTTACATACACACCTTATTGGGACTCAGTAGTCCTAACGGACCCTCATTGTCCCTAAACACACCTTATTGGGCCATCATTGGTCTTAAACATAACATATTGGTTACATACACACTTTATTAGGACTCATTGGTCCCAACTGACCATTATTTCCCCTAAACACACCTTATTGGGACTCAATTGTCCCAACTGACCCTCATTGCCCCTAAACACACCTTATTGGGCCATCATTGGTCTTAAACACAACTTATTGGGACTCATTGGAACCAACTGACCCTCATTTACCCTAAACACACATTATTGGGCTATCATTGGTCCTAAACACAATTTATTGGTTACATACACACCTTATTGGGACTCATTGGTACCAACTGACGCTCATTTCCCCTAAGCACACTTTATTGGGCTATCATTGGTACTAAACATGCTTATTGGTTATATACATACCTTATTGGGACTCATTGGTCCCAACTGACCCTCATTTCCCGTAAAACTCACCTTAATGTCCCATCATTGGTCCTAAACACAACTTATTGGTTACATACACAACTTATTGGGACTCATTGGTCCCAACTGACCCTTATTCACCCTAAACACACCTTATTAGGACTCATTGGATCTAACTGGCCTTCATTGTCCCTAAACACACCTTATCGGGCCATCAATGGTCTTAAACACAACTTATTGAGACTCATTGGTCCGAACTGACCTTCATTTCCTCAAAACACACCTTATTGGGCCATCATTTGTCCTAAACACATTATTGGTTACATCAACACCTTATTGGGACTCATTTGTCCCAACAGACCCTCATTTCCGATAAACACGCGTTATTGGGCCATCATTGGTCCTAAACATGCTTATTGGTTATATACAAGTCTTATTGGGACTCATTGGTCCCAACTGACCCTCATTTCCCCTAAACACACCTTATTAGGCTATCATTAGTCCTAAACATGCTTATTGGTTATATACACACCTTATTGGGACTCATTGGTCCCAACTGACCCTTATTTCCCTTAAACACACCTTATTGGCCTATCATTGGTCCTAAACACAACTTATTGGTTACATACACACCTTATTTGGACTCATTGGTCCCAACTGACCCTCATTGCCCCTAAACACACCTTATTGGGCCATCATTGGTCCTAAACATAACATATTGGTTACATACACACTTTATTAGGACTCATTGGTCCCAACTGACCATCATTTCCCCTAAACACACCTTATTGGGACTCAATTGTCCCAACTGACCCTCATTGCCCCTAAACACACCTTATTGGGCCATCATTGGTCTTAAACACAACTTATTGGGACTCATTGGTCCCAACTGACCCTCATTTACCCTAAACACACATTATTGGGCTTTCATTGGTCCTAAACACAATTTATTGGTTACATACACACCTTATTGGGACTCATTGGTACCAACTGACGCTCATTTCCCCTAAGCACACCTTATTGGGCTATCATTGGTACTAAACATGCTTATTGGTTATATACATACCTTATTGGGACTCATTGGTCCCAACTGACCCTCATTTCCCGTAAAACTCACCTTAATGGCCCATCATTGGTCCTAAACACAACTTATTGGTTACATACACAACTTATTGGGACTCATTGGTCCCAACTGACCCTTATTCACCCTAAACACACCTTATTAGGACTCATTGGATCTAACTGGCCTTCATTGTCCCTAAACACACCTTATCGGGCCATCAATGGTCTTAAACACAACTTATTGAGACTCATTGGTCCGAACTGACCTTCATTTCCTCAAAACACACCTTATTGGGCCATCATTTGTCCTAAACACATTATTGGTTACATCAACACCTTATTGGGACTAATTTGTCCCAACAGACCCTCATTTCCGATAAACACGCGTTATTGGGCCATCATTGGTCCTAAACATGCTTATTGGTTATATACAAGTCTTATTGGGACTCAGTGGTCCCAACTGACCCTCATTTCCCCTAAACACACCTTATTGGGCTATCATTAGTCCTAAACATGCTTATTGGTTATATACACACCTTATTGGGACTCATTGGTCCCAAGTGACCCTTATTTCCCTTAAACACACCTTATTGGCCTATCATTGGTCCTAAACACAACTTATTGGTTACATACACACCTTATTTGGACTCATTGGTCCCAACTAAACCTCATTGCCCCTAAACACACCTTATTGGGCCATCATTGGTCCTAAACTTATTGGTTACATACACACCTTATTGGGACTCATTGGTCCCAACCGACCTTCATTTCCGCTAAACACACCTTATTGGGCCTTCATTGGTCCTAAACAAAACTTATTGTTTACATACACACCTTATTGGGACTCACCCAACTGACCCTCATTGACCCTAAACACACCTTATAGGGCAATCATTGGTCCTAAACATGCTTATTGGTTATATACAAGTCTTGTTGGGACTCATTGGTCCCAACTTACCCTCATTTCCCCTAAACACACCTTATTGGGCTATCATTGGTCCTAAACATGCTTATTGGTTATATACACACCTTATTAGGACTCATTGGTCCCAACTGACCCTCATTTCCCTTAAACACACCTTATTGGCCTATCATTGGTCCTAAACACAACTTATTGGTTACATACACACCTTATTTGGACTCATTGGTCCCAACTGACCCTCATTGCCCCTAAACACACCTTATTGGGCCATCATTGGTCCTAAACTTTTTGGTTACATACACACCTTATTGGGACTCATTGGTCCAACCCGACCCTCATTTCCGCTAAACACACCTTATTGGGCCTTCATTGGTCCTAAACACAGCTTATTGTTTACATACACACCTTATTGGGACTCACCCAACTGACCCTCATTGACCCTAAACACACCTTATAGGGCAATCATTGGTCCTAAACATGCTTATTGGTTATATATAAGTCTTGTTGGGACTCATTGGTCCCAACTGACCCTCATTTCCCTTAAACACACCTTATTGGCCTATCATTGGTCCTAAACACAACTTATTGGTTACATACACACCTTATTTGGACTCATTGGTCCCAACTGACCCTCATTGCCCCTAAACACACCTTATTGGGCTATCATTGGTCCTAAACTTATTGGTTACATACACACCTTATTGGGACTCATTGGTCCCAACCAACCCTCATTTCCGCTAAACACACCTTATTGGGCCTTCATTGGTCCTAAACACAACTTATTGGTTACATACACACCTTATTGGGACTCACCCAACTGACCCTCATTGACCCTAAACACACCTTATAGGGCCATCATTGGTCTTAAACATAACATATTGGTTACATACACACTTTATTAGGACTCATTGGTCCCAACTGACCATCATTTCCCCTAAACACACCTTATTGGGACTCAATTGTCCCAACTGACCCTCATTGCCCCTAAACACACCTTATTGGGCCATCATTGGTCTTAAACACAACTTATTGGGACTCATTGGTCCCAACTGACCCTCATTTACCCTAAACACACATTATTGGGCTATCATTGGTCCTAAACACAATTTATTGGTTACATACACACCTTATTGGGACTCATTGGTACCAACTGACGCTCATTTCCCCTAAGCACACCTTATTGGGCTATCATTGGTACTAAACATGCTTATTGGTTATATACATACCTTATTGGGACTCATTGGTCCCAACTGACCCTCATTTCCCGTAAAACTCACCTTAATGGCCCATCATTGGTCCTAAACACAACTTATTGGTTACATACACAACTTATTGGGACTCATTGGTCCCAACTGACCCTTATTCACCCTAAACACACCTTATTAGGACTCATTGGATCTAACTGGCCTTCATTGTCCCTAAACACACCTTATCGGGCCATCAATGGTCTTAAACACAACTTATTGAGACTCATTGGTCCGAACTGACCTTCATTTCCTCAAAACACACCTTATTGGGCCATCATTTGTCCTAAACACATTATTGGTTACATCAACACCTTATTGGGACTCATTTGTCCCAACAGACCCTCATTTCCGATAAACACGCGTTATTGGGCCATCATTGGTCCTAAACATGCTTATTGGTTATATACAAGTCTTATTGGGACTCATTGGTCCCAACTGACCCTCATTTCCCCTAAACACACCTTATTGGGCTATCATTAGTCCTAAACATGCTTATTGGTTATATACACACCTTATTAGGACTCATTGGTCCCAACTGACCCTTATTTCCCTTAAACACACCTTATTGGCCTATCATTGGTCCTAAACACAACTTATTGGTTACATACACACCTTATTTGGACTCATTGGTCCCAACTGACCCTCATTGCCCCTAAACACACCTTATTGGGCCATCATTGGTCCTAAACTTATTGGTTACATACACACCTTATTGGGACTCATTGGTCCCAACCGACCCTCATTTCCGCTAAACACACCTTATTGGGCCTTCATTGGTCCTAAACACAACTTATTGTTTACATACACACCTTATTGGGACTCACCCAACTGACCCTCATTGACCCTAAACACACCTTATAGGGCAATCATTGGTCCTAAACATGCTTATTGGTTATATACAAGTCTTGTTGGGACTCATTGGTCCCAACTGACCCTCATTTCCCTTAAACACACCTTATTGGCCTATCATTGGTCCTAAACACAACTTATTGGTTACATACACACCTTATTTGGACTCATTGGTCCCAACTGACCCTCATTGCCCCTAAACACACCTTATTGGGCCATCATTGGTCCTAAACTTATTGGTTACATACACACCTTATTGGGACTCATTGGTCCCAACCAACCCTCATTTCCGCTAAACACACCTTATTGGGCCTTCATTGGTCCTAAACACAACTTATTGTTTACATACACACCTTATTGGGACTCACCCAACTGACCCTCATTGACCCTAAACACACCTTATAGGGCAATCATTGGTCCTAAACATGCTTATTGGTTATATACAAGTCTTATTGGGACTCATTGGTCCCAACTGACCCTCATTTCCCCTAAACACACCTTATTGGGCTATCATTGGTCCTAAACATGCTTATTGGTTATATACACACCTTATTGGGACTCATTGGTCCCAACTGACCCTCATTTCCCTTAAACACACCTTATTGGCCTATCATTGGTCCTAAACACAACTTATTGGTTACATACACACCTTATTTGGACTCATTGGTCCCAACTGACCCTCATTGCCCCTAAACACACCTTATTGGGCCATCATTGGTCCTAAACTTATTGGTTACATACACACCTTATTGGGACTCATTGGTCCCAACCGACCCTCATTTCCGCTAAACACACCTTATTGGGCCTTCATTGGTCCTAAACACAACTTATTGTTTACATACACACCTTATTGGGACTCACCCAACTGACCCTCATTGACCCTAAACACACCTTATTGGGCTATCATTGGTCCTAAACACAATTTACAGGTTACATACAAACCTTATTGGGCCTCAGTAGTCCTAACGGACCCTCATTGCCCCTAAACACACCTTATTGGGCCATCATTGGTCTTAAACATAACATATTGGTTACATACACACTTTATTAGGACTCATTGGTCCCAACTGACCATCATTTCCCCTAAACACACCTTATTGGGACTCAATTGTCCCAACTGACCCTCATTGCCCCTAAACACACCTTATTGGGCCATCATTGGTCTTAAACACAACTTATTGGGACTCATTGGTCCCAACTGACCCTCATTTACCCTAAACACACATTATTGGGCTATCATTGGTCCTAAACACAATTTATTGGTTACATACACACCTTATTGGGACTCATTGGTACCAACTGACGCTCATTTCCCCTAAGCACACCTTATTGGGCTATCATTGGTCCTAAACATGCTTATTGGTTATATACACACCTTATTGGGACTCATTGGTCCCAACTGACCCTCATTTCCCGTAAAACTCACCTTAATGGCCCATCATTGGTCCTAAACACAACTTATTGGTTACATACACACCTTATTAGGACTCATTGGTCCCAACTGACCCTTATTCACCCTAAACACACCTTATTAGGACTCATTGGATCTAACTGGCTTTCATTGTCCCTAAACACACCTTATCAGGCCATCAATGGTCTTAAACACAACTTATTGAGACTCATTGGTCCGAACTGACCTTCATTTCCTCAAAACACACCTTATTGGGCCATCATTTGTCCTAAACACATTATTGGTTACATCAACACCTTATTGGGACTCATTTGTCCCAACAGACCCTCATTTCCGATAAACACGCATTATTGGGCCATCATTGGTCCTAAACATGCTTATTGGTTATATACAAGTCTTATTGGGACTCATTGGTCCCAACTGACCCTCATTTCCCCTAAACACACCTTATTGGGCTATCATTAGTCCTAAACATGCTTATTGGTTATATACACACCTTATTGGGACTCATTGGTCCCAACTGACCCTTATTTCCCTTAAACACACCTTATTGGCCTATCATTGGTCCTAAACACAACTTATTGGTTACATACACACCTTATTTGGACTCATTGGTCCCAACTGACCCTCATTGCCCCTAAACACACCTTATTGGGCCATCATTGGTCCTAAACTTATTGGTTACATACACACCTTATTGGGACTCATTGGTCCCAACCGACCCTCATTTCCGCTAAACACACCTTATTGGGCCTTCATTGGTCCTAAACACAACTTATTGTTTACATACACACCTTATTGGGACTCACCCAACTGACCCTCATTGACCCTAAACACACCTTATAGGGCAATCATTGGTCCTAAACATGCTTATTGGTTATATACAAGTCTTGTTGGGACTCATTGGTCCCAACTGACCCTCATTTCCCTTAAACACACCTTATTGGCCTATCATTGGTCCTAAACACAACTTATTGGTTACATACACACCTTATTTGGACTCATTGGTCCCAACTGACCCTCATTGCCCCTAAACACACCTTATTGGGCCATCATTGGTCCTAAACTTATTGGTTACATACACACCTTATTGGGACTCATTGGTCCCAACCAACCCTCATTTCCGCTAAACACACCTTATTGGGCCTTCATTGGTCCTAAACACAACTTATTGTTTACATACACACCTTATTGGGACTCACCCAACTGACCCTCATTGACCCTAAACACACCTTATAGGGCAATCATTGGTCCTAAACATGCTTATTGGTTATATACAAGTCTTATTGGGACTCATTGGTCCCAACTGACCCTCATTTCCCCTAAACACACCTTATTGGGCTATCATTGGTCCTAAACATGCTTATTGGTTATATACACACCTTATTGGGACTCATTGGTCCCAACTGACCCTCATTTCCCTTAAACACACCTTATTGGCCTATCATTGGTCCTAAACACAACTTATTGGTTACATACACACCTTATTTGGACTCATTGGTCCCAACTGACCCTCATTGCCCCTAAACACACCTTATTGGGCCATCATTGGTCCTAAACTTATTGGTTACATACACACCTTATTGGGACTCATTGGTCCCAACCGACCCTCATTTCCGCTAAACACACCTTATTGGGCCTTCATTGGTCCTAAACACAACTTATTGTTTACATACACACCTTATTGGGACTCACCCAACTGACCCTCATTGACCCTAAACACACCTTATTGGGCTATCATTGGTCCTAAACACAATTTACAGGTTACATACAAACCTTATTGGGCCTCAGTAGTCCTAACGGACCCTCATTGCCCCTAAACACACCTTATTGGGCCATCATTGGTCTTAAACATAACATATTGGTTACATACACACTTTATTAGGACTCATTGGTCCCAACTGACCATCATTTCCCCTAAACACACCTTATTGGGACTCAATTGTCCCAACTGACCCTCATTGCCCCTAAACACACCTTATTGGGCCATCATTGGTCTTAAACACAACTTATTGGGACTCATTGGTCCCAACTGACCCTCATTTACCCTAAACACACATTATTGGGCTATCATTGGTCCTAAACACAATTTATTGGTTACATACACACCTTATTGGGACTCATTGGTACCAACTGACGCTCATTTCCCCTAAGCACACCTTATTGGGCTATCATTGGTACTAAACATGCTTATTGGTTATATACATACCTTATTGGGACTCATTGGTCCCAACTGACCCTCATTTCCCGTAAAACTCACCTTAATGGCCCATCATTGGTCCTAAACACAACTTATTGGTTACATACACAACTTATTGGGACTCATTGGTCCCAACTGACCCTTATTCACCCTAAACACACCTTATTAGGACTCATTGGATCTAACTGGCCTTCATTGTCCCTAAACACACCTTATCGGGCCATCAATGGTCTTAAACACAACTTATTGAGACTCATTGGTCCGAACTGACCTTCATTTCCTCAAAACACACCTTATTGGGCCATCATTTGTCCTAAACACATTATTGGTTACATCAACACTTTATTGGGACTCATTTGTCCCAACAGACCCTCATTTCCGATAAACACGCGTTATTGGGCCATCATTGGTCCTAAACATGCTTATTGGGACTCATTGGTCCCAACTTACCCTCATTTCCCCTAAACACACCTTATTGGGCTATCATTGGTCCTAAACATGCTTATTGGTTACATACACACCTTATTGGGACTCATTGGTCCCAACCGACCCTCATTTCCGCTAAACACACCTTATTGGGCCTTCATTGGTCCTAAACACAACTTATTGTTTACATACACACCTTATTGGGACTCACCCAACTGACCCTCATTGACCCTAAACACACCTTATAGGGCAATCATTGGTCCTAAACATGCTTATTGGTTATATACAAGTCTTGTTGGGACTCATTGGTCCCAACTGACCCTCATTTCCCTTAAACACACCTTATTGGCCTATCATTGGTCCTAAACACAACTTATTGGTTACATACACACCTTATTTGGACTCATTGGTCCCAACTGACCCTCATTGCCCCTAAACACACCTTATTGGGCCATCATTGGTCCTAAACTTATTGGTTACATACACACCTTATTGGGACTCATTGGTCCCAACCAACCCTCATTTCCGCTAAACACACCTTATTGGGCCTTCATTGGTCCTAAACACAACTTATTGTTTACATACACACCTTATTGGGACTCACCCAACTGACCCTCATTGACCCTAAACACACCTTATAGGGCAATCATTGGTCCTAAACATGCTTATTGGTTATATACAAGTCTTATTGGGACTCATTGGTCCCAACTGACCATCATTTCCCCTAAACACACCTTATTGGGCTATCATTGGTCCTAAACATGCTTATTGGTTATATACACACCTTATTGGGACTCATTGGTCCCAACTGACCCTCATTTCCCTTAAACACACCTTATTGGCCTATCATTGGTCCTAAACACAACTTATTGGTTACATACACACCTTATTTGGACTCATTGGTCCCAACTGACCCTCATTGCCCCTAAACACACCTTATTGGGCCATCATTGGTCCTAAACTTATTGGTTACATACACACCTTATTGGGACTCATTGGTCCCAACCGACCCTCATTTCCGCTAAACACACCTTATTGGGCCTTCATTGGTCCTAAACACAACTTATTGTTTACATACACACCTTATTGGGACTCACCCAACTGACCCTCATTGACCCTAAACACACCTTATTGGGCTATCATTGGTCCTAAACACAATTTACAGGTTACATACAAACCTTATTGGGCCTCAGTAGTCCTAACGGACCCTCATTGCCCCTAAACACACCTTATTGGGCCATCATTGGTCTTAAACATAACATATTGGTTACATACACACTTTATTAGGACTCATTGGTCCCAACTGACCATCATTTCCCCTAAACACACCTTATTGGGACTCAATTGTCCCAACTGACCCTCATTGCCCCTAAACACACCTTATTGGGCCATCATTGGTCTTAAACACAACTTATTGGGACTCATTGGTCCCAACTGACCCTCATTTACCCTAAACACACATTATTGGGCTATCATTGGTCCTAAACACAATTTATTGGTTACATACACACCTTATTGGGACTCATTGGTACCAACTGACGCTCATTTCCCCTAAGCACACCTTATTGGGCTATCATTGGTACTAAACATGCTTATTGGTTATATACATACCTTATTGGGACTCATTGGTCCCAACTGACCCTCATTTCCCGTAAAACTCACCTTAATGGCCCATCATTGGTCCTAAACACAACTTATTGGTTACATACACAACTTATTGGGACTCATTGGTCCCAACTGACCCTTATTCACCCTAAACACACCTTATTAGGACTCATTGGATCTAACTGGCCTTCATTGTCCCTAAACACACCTTATCGGGCCATCAATGGTCTTAAACACAACTTATTGAGACTCATTGGTCCGAACTGACCTTCATTTCCTCAAAACACACCTTATTGGGCCATCATTTGTCCTAAACACATTATTGGTTACATAAACACTTTATTGGGACTCATTTGTCCCAAGAGACCCTCATTTCCGATAAACACGCGTTATTGGGCCATCATTGGTCCTAAACATGCTTATTGGTTATATACAAGTCTTATTGGCACTCATTGGTCCCAACTGACCCTCATTTCCCCTAAACACACCTTATTGGGCTATCATTGGTCCTAAACATGCTTATTGGTTATATACACACCTTATTGGGACTCATTGGTCCCAACTGACCCTCATTTCCCTTAAACACACCTTATTGGCCTATCATTGGTCCTAAACACAACTTATTGGTTACATACACACCTTATTTGGACTCATTGGTCCCAACTGACCCTCATTGCCCCTAAACACACCTTATTGGGCCATCATTGGTCCTAAACTTATTGGTTACATACACACCTTATTGGGACTCATTGGTCCCAACCGACCCTCATTTCCGCTAAACACACCTTATTGGGCCTTCATTGGTCCTAAACACAACTTATTGTTTACATACACACCTTATTGGGACTCACCCAACTGACCCTCATTGACCCTAAACACACCTTATTGGGCTATCATTGGTCCTAAACACAATTTACAGGTTACATACAAACCTTATTGGGCCTCAGTAGTCCTAACGGACCCTCATTGCCCCTAAACACACCTTATTGGGCCATCATTGGTCTTAAACATAACATATTGGTTACATACACACTTTATTAGGACTCATTGGTCCCAACTGACCATCATTTCCCCTAAACACACCTTATTGGGACTCAATTGTCCCAACTGACCCTCATTGCCCCTAAACACACCTTATTGGGCCATCATTGGTCTTAAACACAACTTATTGGGACTCATTGGTCCCAACTGACCCTCATTTACCCTAAACACACATTATTGGGCTATCATTGGTCCTAAACACAATTTATTGGTTACATACACACCTTATTGGGACTCATTGGTACCAACTGACGCTCATTTCCCCTAAGCACACCTTATTGGGCTATCATTGGTACTAAACATGCTTATTGGTTATATACATACCTTATTGGGACTCATTGGTCCCAGCTGACCCTCATTTCCCGTAAAACTCACCTTAATGGCCCATCATTGGTCCTAAACACAACTTATTGGTTACATACACAACTTATTGGGACTCATTGGTCCCAACTGACCCTTATTCACCCTAAACACACCTTATTAGGACTCATTGGATCTAACTGGCCTTCATTGTCCCTAAACACACCTTATCGGGCCATCAATGGTCTTAAACACAACTTATTGAGACTCATTGGTCCGAACTGACCTTCATTTCCTCAAAACACACCTTATTGGGCCATCATTTGTCCTAAACACATTATTGGTTACATAAACACTTTATTGGGACTCATTTGTCCCAAGAGACCCTCATTTCCGATAAACACGCGTTATTGGGCCATCATTGGTCCTAAACATGCTTATTGGTTATATACAAGTCTTATTGGGACTCATTGGTCCCAACTGACCCTCATTTCCCCTAAACACACCTTATTGGGCTATCATTGGTCCTAAACATGCTTATTGGTTATATACACACCTTATTGGGACTCATTGGTCCCAACTGACCCTTATTTCCCTTAAACACACCTTATTGGCCTATCATTGGTCCTAAACACAACTTATTGGTTACATACACACCTTATTTAGACTCATTGGTCCCAACTGACCCTCATTGCCCCTAAACACACCTTATTGGGCCATCATTGGTCCTAAACTTATTGGTTACATACACACCTTATTGGGACTAATTGGTCCCAACCGACCCTCATTTCCGCTAAACACACCTTATTGGGCCTTCATTGGTCCTAAACAAAACTTATTGTTTACATACACACCTTATTGGGACTCACCCAACTGACCCTCATTGACCCTAAACACACCTTATAGGGCAATCATTGGTCCTAAACATGCTTATTGGTTAAATACAAGTCTTGTTGGGACTCATTGGTCCCAACTGACCCTCATTTCCCCTAAACACACCTTATTGGGCTATCATTGGTCCTAAACATGCTTATTGGTTATATACACACCTTATTGGGACTCATTGGTCCCAACTGACCCTCATTTCCCTTAAACACACCTTATTGGCCTATCATTGGTCCTAAACACAACTTATTGGTTACATACACACCTTGTTTGGACTCATTGGTCCCAACTGACCCTCATTGCCCCTAAACACACCTTATTGGGCCATCATTGGTCCTAAACTTATTGGTTACATACACACCTTATTGGGACTCATTGGTCCCAACCGACCCTCATTTCCGCTAAACACACCTTATTGGGCCTTCATTGGTCCTAAACACAACTTATTGTTTACATACACACCTTATTGGGACTCACCCAACTGACCCTCATTGACCCTAAACACACCTTATAGGGCAATCATTGGTCCTAAACATGCTTATTGGTTATATACAAGTCTTGTTGGGACTCATTGGTCCCAACTGACCCTCATTTCCCTTAAACACACCTTATTGGCCTATCATTGGTCCTAAACACAACTTATTGGTTACATACACACCTTATTTGGACTCATTGGTCCCAACTGACCCTCATTGCCCCTAAACACACCTTATTGGGCCATCATTGCTCCTAAACTTATTGGTTACATACACACCTTATTGGGACTCATTGGTCCCAACCGACCCTCATTTCCGCTAAACACACCTTATTGGGCCTTCATTGGTCCTAAACACAACTTATTGTTTACATACACACCTTATTGGGACTCACCCAACTGACCCTCATTGACCCTAAACACACCTTATAGGGCAATCATTGGTCCTAAACATGCTTATTGGTTATATACAAGTCTTATTGGGACTCATTGGTCCCAACTGACCCTCATTTCCCCTAAACACACCTTATTGGGCTATCATTGGTCCTAAACATGCTTATTGGTTATATACACACCTTATTGGGACTCATTGGTCCCAACTGACCCTAATTTCCCTAAACACACCTTATTGGCCTATCATTGGTCCTAAACACAACTTATTGGTTACATACACACCTTATTTGGACTCATTGGTCCCAACTGACCCTCATTGACCCTAAACACACCTTATAGGGCAATCATTGGTCCTAAACATGCTTATTGGTTATATACAAGTCTTATTGGGACTCATTGGTCCCAACTGACCCTCATTTCCCCTAAACACACCTTATTGGGCTATCATTGGTCCTAAACATGTTTATTGGTTATATACACACCTTATTGGGACTCATTGGTCCCAACTGACCCTTATTTCCCTTAGACACACCTTATTGGCCTATCATTGGTCCTAAACACAACTTATTGGTTACATACACACCTTATTTGGACTCATTGGTCCCAACTGACCCTCATTGCCCCTAAACACACCTTATTGGGCCATCATTGGTCCTAAACTTATTGGTTGCATACACACCTTATTGGGACTCATTGGTCCCAACCGACCCTCATTTCCGCTAAACACACCTTATTGGGACTCACCCAACTGACCCTCATTGACCCTAAACACACCTTATAGGGCAATTATTTGTCCTAAACACAATTTACAGGTTACATAAAAACCTTATTGGGACTCAGTAGTCCTAACGGACCCTCATTGCCCCTAAACACACCTTATTGGGCCATCATTGGTCTTAAACATAACATATTGGTTACATACACACTTTATTAGGACTCATTGGTCCCAACTGACCATCATTTCCCCTAAACACACCTTATTGGGACTCAATTGTCCCAACTGACCCTCATTGCCCCTAAACACACCTTATTGGGCCATCATTGGTCTTAAACACAACTTATTGGGACTCATTGGTCCCAACTGACCCTCATTTACCCTAAACACACATTATTGGGCTATCATTGGTCCTAAACACAATTTATTGGTTACATACACACCTTATTGGGACTCATTGGTACCAACTGACGCTCATTTCCCCTAAGCACACCTTATTGGGCTATCATTGGTACTAAACATGATTATTGGTTATATACATACCTTATTGGGACTCATTGGTCCCAACTGACCCTCATTTCCCGTAAAACTCACCTTAATGGCCCATCATTGGTCCTAAACACAACTTATTGGTTACATACACAACTTATTGGGACTCATTGGTCCCAACTGACCCTTATTCACCCTAAACACACCTTATTAGGACTCATTGGATCTAACTGGCCTTCATTGTCCCTAAACACACCTTATCGGGCCATCAATGGTCTTAAACACAACTTATTGAGACTCATTGGTCCGAACTGACCTTCATTTCCTCAAAACACACCTTATTGGGCCATCATTTGTCCTAAACACATTATTGGTTACATCAACACCTTATTGGGACTCATTTGTCCCAACAGACCCTCATTTCCGATAAACACGCGTTATTGGGCCATCATTGGTCCTAAACATGCTTATTGGTTATATACAAGTCTTATTGGGACTCATTGGTCCCAACTGACCCTCATTTCCCCTAAACACACCTTATTAGGCTATCATTGGTCATAAACATGCTTATTGGTTATATACACACCTTATTGGGACTCATTGGTCCCAACTGACCCTTATTTCCCTTAAACACACCTTATTGGCCTATCATTGGTCCTAAACACAACTTATTGGTTACATACACACCTTATTTGGACTCATTGGTCCCAACTGACCCTCATTGCCCCTAAACACACCTTATTGGGCCATCATTGGTCCTAAACTTATTGGTTACATACACACCTTATTGGGACTCATTGGTCCCAACCGACCCTCATTTCCGCTAAACACACCTTATTGGGCCTTCATTGGTCCTAAACAAAACTTATTGTTTACATACACACCTTATTGGGACTCACCCAACTGACCCTCATTGACCCTAAACACACCTTATAGGGCAATCATTGGTCCTAAACATGCTTATTGGTTATATACAAGTCTTGTTGGGACTCATTGGTCCCAACTGACCCTCATTTCCCCTAAACACACCTTATTGGGCTATCATTGGTCCTAAACATGCTTATTGGTTATATACACACCTTATTGGGCCATCATTGGTCCTAAACTTATTGGTTGCATACACACCTTATTGGGACTCATTGGTCCCAACCGACCCTCATTTCCGCTAAACACACCTTATTGGGACTCATTGGTCCCAACTGACCCTCATTGACCCTAAACACACCTTATAGGGCAATTATTTGTCCTAAACACAATTTACAGGTTACATAAAAACCTTATTGGGACTCAGTAGTCCTAACGGACCCTCATTGCCCCTAAACACACCTTATTGGGCCATCATTGGTCTTAAACATAACATATTGGTTACATACACACTTTATTAGGACTCATTGGTCCCAACTGACCATCATTTCCCCTAAACACACCTTATTGGGACTCAATTGTCCCAACTGACCCTCATTGCCCCTAAACACACCTTATTGGGCCATCATTGGTCTTAAACACAACTTATTGGGACTCATTGGTCCCAACTGACCCTCATTTACCCTAAACACACATTATTGGGCTATCATTGGTCCTAAACACAATTTATTGGTTACATACACACCTTATTGGGACTCATTGGTACCAACTGACGCTCATTTCCCCTAAGCACACCTTATTGGGCTATCATTGGTACTAAACATGATTATTGGTTATATACATACCTTATTGGGACTCATTGGTCCCAACTGACCCTCATTTCCCGTAAAACTCACCTTAATGGCCCATCATTGGTCCTAAACACAACTTATTGGTTACATACACAACTTATTGGGACTCATTGGTCCCAACTGACCCTTATTCACCCTAAACACACCTTATTAGGACTCATTGGATCTAACTGGCCTTCATTGTCCCTAAACACACCTTATCGGGCCATCAATGGTCTTAAACACAACTTATTGAGACTCATTGGTCCGAACTGACCTTCATTTCCTCAAAACACACCTTATTGGGCCATCATTTGTCCTAAACACATTATTGGTTACATCACACACCTTATTGGGACTCATTTGTCCCAACAGACCCTCATTTCCGATAAACACGCGTTATTGGGCCATCATTGGTCCTAAACATGCTTATTGGTTATATACAAGTCTTATTGGGACTCATTGGTCCCAACTGACCCTCATTTCCCCTAAACACACCTTATTAGGCTATCATTGGTCCTAAACATGCTTATTGGTTATATACACACCTTATTGGGACTCATTGGTCCCAACTGACCCTTATTTCCCTTAAACACACCTTATTGGCCTATCATTGGTCCTAAACACAACTTATTGGTTACATACACACCTTATTTGGACTCATTGGTCCCAACTGACCCTCATTGCCCCTAAACACACCTTATTGGGCCATCATTGGTCCTAAACTTATTGGTTACATACACACCTTATTGGGACTCATTGGTCCCAACCGACCCTCATTTCCGCTAAACACACCTTATTGGGCCTTCATTGGTCCTAAACAAAACTTATTGTTTACATACACACCTTATTGGGACTCACCCAACTGACCCTCATTGACCCTAAACACACCTTATAGGGCAATCATTGGTCCTAAACATGCTTATTGGTTATATACAAGTCTTGTTGGGACTCATTGGTCCCAACTGACCCTCATTTCCCCTAAACACACCTTATTGGGCTATCATTGGTCCTAAACATGCTTATTGGTTATATACACACCTTATTGGGACTCATTGGTCCCAACTGACCCTCATTTCCCTTAAACACACCTTATTGGCCTATCATTGGTCCTAAACACAACTTATTGGTTACATACACACCTTATTTGGACTCATTGGTCCCAACTGACCCTCATTGCCCCTAAACACACCTTATTGGGCCATCATTGGTCCTAAACTTATTGGTTACATACACACCTTATTGGGACTCATTGGTCCCAACCGACCCTCATTTCCGCTAAACACACCTTATTGGGCCTTCATTGGTCCTAAACACAACTTATTGTTTACATACACACCTTATTGGGACTCATTGGTCCCAACTGACCCTCATTGACCCTAAACACACCTTATAGGGCAATCATTGGTCCTAAACATGCTTATTGGTTATATACAAGTCTTGTTGGGACTCATTGGTCCCAACTGACCCTCATTTCCCTTAAACACACCTTATTAGGACTCATTGGACCTAACTGACCCTCATTTACCCTAAACACACATTATTGGGCTATCATTGGTCCTAAACACAATTTATTGGTTACATACACACCTTATTGGGACTCATTGGTACCAACTGACGCTCATTTCCCCTAAACACACCTTATTGGGCTATCATTGGTCCTAAACATGATTATTGGTTATATACACACCTTATTGGGACTCATTGGTCCCAACTGACCCTCATTTCCCGTAAAACACACCTTATTGGGCCATCATTGGTCCTAAACACAACTTATTGGTTACATACACACCTTATTGGGACTCATTGGTCCCAACAGACCCTTATTCACCCTAAACACACCTTATTAGGACTCATTGGACCTAACTGGCCTTCATTTCCCCTAAACACACCTTATTGGGCCATAAATGGTCTTAAACACAACTTATTGAGACTCATTGGTCCGAACTGACCCTAATTTCCCCAAAACACACCTTATTGGGCCATCATTGATCCTAAACACAACTTATTGGTTACATCACACACCTTATTGGGACTCATTGGTCCCAACTGACCCTCATTTTTGATAAACACGCGTTATTGGGCCATCATTGGTCCTAAACATGCTTATTGGTTATATACACAGTCTTATTGGCACTCATTGGTCCCAACTGACCCTCATTTCCCCTAAACACACCTTATTGGGCTATCATTGGTCCTAAACATGCTTATTGGTTATATACACACCTTATTAGGACTCATTGGTCCCAAGTGACCCTCATTTCCCTTAAACACACCTTATTGGCCTATCATTGGTCCTAAACACAACTTATTGGTTACATACACACCTTATATGGGACTCATTGGTCCCAACTGACCCTCATTGCCCCTAAACACACCTTATTGGGCCATCATTGGTCCTAAACCTTATTGGTTACATACACACCTTATTGGGACTCATTGGTCCCAACCGACCCTCATTTCCGCTAAACACACCTTATTGGGCCTTCATTGGTCCTAAACACAACTTATTGGTTACATACACACCTTATTGGGACTCATTGTCCCAACTGACCCTCATTGCCCCTAAACACACCTTATTGGGCCATCATTGGTCCTAAACACAACTTATTGGTTACATACACACCTTATTGGGACTCATTGGTCCCAACTGACCCTCATTGCCCCTAAACACACCTTATTGGGCCATCATTGGTCCTAAACATAGCTTATTGGTTATATACACACCTTATTGGGACTCATTGGTCCCAACTGACCCTCATTGCCCACTAAACACACCTTATTGGGACCATCATTGGTCCTAAACACACTTATTGGTTACATACACACCTTACTGGGACTCATTGGTCCCAACTGACCCTCATTGCCCCTAAACACACCTTATTGGGCCATCATTGGTCCTAAACACAACTTATTGGTTACATACACACCTTATTGGGACTCATTGGTCCCAACTGGCCCTCATTGCCCCTAAACACACCTTATTGGGCCATCATTGGTCCTAAACACAACTTATTGGTTACATACACACCTTATTGGGACTCATTGGTCCCAACTGGCCCTCATTGCCCCTAAACACACCTTATTGGGCCATCATTGGTCCTAAACATAACTTATTGGTTATATACACACTTTATTGGGACTCATTGGTCCCAACTGACACTCATTTCCCCTAAACACACCTTATTGGGACTCATTAGTCCTAACTTGCCCTCATTGCCCCTAAACACACCTTATTGGGACATCATTGATCCTAACCATGCTTATTGGTCATATACCCAACTGACCCTCATTGCCCCTAAACACACCTTATTGGGCCATCATTGGTCCTAAACACAACTTATTGGTTACATACACACCTTATTGAGACTCATTGGTCCTAACTTGCCCTCATTGCACCTAAGCACACCTTATTGGGCCATCATTGGTCCTAAACCTTATTGGTTACATACACACCTTATTAGGACTCATTGGTCCCAACTACCCTCATTGCCCCTAAACACACCTTATTAGGCCATCCTTGGTCCTAAACACAACTTATTGGTTACATACACACCTTATTGGGACTCATTGGTCCCAACTCGCCCTCATTGCCCCTAAACACACCTTATTGGGACATCATTAGACCTAACATTGCTTATTGGTTATATACTCACCTTATTAGAACTCATTGGTCGCAACTGACCGTCATTACCACTAAACACACCTTATTGGGCCATCATTGGTCCAAAACACAACTTATTGGTTACATACACACCTTACTGGGACTCATTGGTCCCAATTGACACTCACTTTCCCTAAACACGCCTTATTGGTCCTTTATTGGTCCTACACTGTCTTATTGGTTATATACACACCTTATTGGGACTCATTGGTCCCAACTGACGCTCATTGCCCCTAAACACACCTTATTGGGCCATCCTGGGTCCTAAACACAACTTATTGGTTACATACACACCTTATTGCGACTCATTGGTCCCAACTGGCCCTCATTGCCCCTAAACACACCTTATTTGGATATCATTGGTCCTAAACATGCTTATTAGTTATATACACACCTTATTGGGCCATCATTGGTCCTAAACACAACTTATTGGTTACATACACACCTTATTGGGACTCATTAGTCCTAACTTGCCCTCATTTCCCCTAAGCACACCTTATTGGGACATCATTGATCCTAACCATGCTTATTGGTTATATACCCAACTGACCCTCATTGCCCCTAAAGACACCTTATTGGGCCATCATTGGTCCTAAACACAACTTATTGGTTACATACACACCTTATTGAGACTCATTGGTCCTAACTTGCCCTCATTGCCCCTAAACACACCTTATTGGGACATCATTGGTCCTAAACATGCTTATTGGTTATATACACACCTTATTGGGACTCATTGGTCCCAACTGGCCCTCATTTACCCTAAACACACCTTATCAGGCCATCCTTGGTCCTTAACAGAACTTATTGGTTACATACACACCTTATTGGGACTCATTGGTCGCAATTGACACTCACTTCCTCCAAATACGCCTTATTGGTCCGTCATTGGTCCTAAACTTTCTTATTGGTTATATACACACCTTATTGGGACTCATTGGTCCCAGCTGGCCCTCATTGCCCCTAAACACACCTTATTGGGCCATCCTTGGTCCTAAACACAACTTATTGGTTACATACACACCTATATTATGACTCATTGGTCCCAATTGACACTCACTTCCCCTAAACATGCCTTATAGGTCCATCATTGGTCCTAAACTTTCTTATTGGTTATATACACACCTTATTGGGTCTCATTGGCCCCAACTGTCCCTCATTGCCCCTAAACACATCTTATTAGGCCATTATTGGTCCTAAACACAACTTATTGGTTACATACACACCTTATTGAGACTCATTGGTCCTAACTTGCCCTCATTGCACCTAAGCACACCTTATTGGGACATCATTGGTCCCAACTAGCCCACATTGCCCCTAAACACACCTTATTAGGCCATCCTTGGTCCTAAACACAACTTATTGGTTACATACACACCTTATTGGGACTCATTGGTCCCAACTCGCCCTCATTGCCCCTAAACACACCTTATTGGGACATCATTGGACCTAAACATTGCTTATTGGTTATATACTCACCTTATTAGAACTCATTGGTCGCAACTGACCGTCATTACCACTAAACACACCTTATTGGGCCATTATTGGTCCAAAACACAACTTATTGGTTACATACACACCTTACTGGGACTCATTGGTCCCAATTGACACTCACTTTCCCTAAACACGCCTTATTGGTCCTTTATTGGTCCTACACTGTCTTATTGGTTATATACACACCTTATTGGGACTCATTGGTCCCAACTGACGCTCATTGCCCCTAAACACACCTTATTGGGCCATCCTGGGTCCTAAACACAACTTATTGGTTACATACACACCTTATTGCGACTCATTGGTCCCAACTGGCCCTCATTGCCCCTAAACACACCTTATTTGGATATCATTGGTCCTAAACATGCTTATTAGTTATATACACACCTTATTGGGCCATCATTGGTCCTAAACACAACTTATTGGTTACATACACACCTTATTGGGACTCATTAGTCCTAACTTGCCCTCATTTCCCCTAAACACACCTTATTGGGACATCATTGATCCTAACCATGCTTATTGGTTATATACCCAACTGACCCTCATTGCCCCTAAAGACACCTTATTGGGCCATCATTGGTCCTAAACACAACTTATTGGTTACATACACACCTTATTGAGACTCATTGGTCCTAACTTGCCCTCATTGCCCCTAAACACACCTTATTGGGACATCATTGGTCCTAAACATGCTTATTGGTTATATACACACCTTATTGGGACTCATTGGTCCCAACTGGCCCTCATTGCCCCTAAACACACCGTATCAGGCCATCCTTGGTCCTTAACACAACTTATTGGTTACATACACACCTTACTGGGACTCATTGGTCGCAATTGACACTCACTTCCTCCAAATACGCCTTATTGGTCCGTCATTGGTCCTAAACTTTCTTATTGGTTATATACACACCTTATTGGGACTCATTGGTCCCAGCTGGCCCTCATTGCCCCTAAACACACCTTATTGGGCCATCCTTGGTCCTAAACACAACTTATTGGTTACATACACACCTTATTGTGACTCATTGGTCCCAATTGACACTCACTTCCCCTAAACATGCCTTATAGGTCCATCATTGGTCCTAAACTTTCTTATTGGTTATATACACACCTTATTGGGTCTCATTGGCCCCAACTGTCCCTCATTGCCCCTAAACACATCTTATTAGGCCATTATTGGTCCTAAACACAACTTATTGGTTACATACACACCTTATTGAGACTCATTGGTCCTAACTTGCCCTCATTGCCCCTAAGCACACCTTATTGGGACATCATTGGTCCCAACTGACCCTCATTGCCCCTAAACACAGCTTATTGGGACATCATTGGTCCTAAACATGCTTATTGGTTACATACACACCATATTAGGACTCATTGGTCCCAACTGGCTCTCATTACCCCTAAACACACCTTATTTGGCCATCCTTGGTCCTAAACACAACTTATTGGTTACATACACACCTTATTAGGACTCATTGGTCCCAACTGTCCCTCATTGCCCCTAAACACACCTTATTGGGCCATCATTGGTCCTAAACACAACTTATTGGTTACATACACACCTTATTGGGACTCATTGTTCCCAATTGACACTCACTTCCGCTAAACACGCCTTATTGGTCCATCATTGGTCCTAAACTTTCTTATTGGTTATATACACACCTTGTTAGGACTCATTGGTCCCAACTGACCCTCATTGCCCCTAAACACACCTTATTGGGCCATCCTGGGTCCTAAACTTATTGGTTACATGCACACCTTATTGGGTCTCATTGGTCCCAATTGGCCCTCATTGCCCCTAAAAACACCTTATTGGGATATCATTGATCCTAAACATGCTTATTAGTTATATACACACCTTATTGAGATTCATTAGTCCCAACTGACCGTCATTTCCCCTAAATGTTAGAGCATATTCCTATGCCACGATGTGTCTCGTGTATTGTATCTATGTAATGAGAGCAACTGTGTGAGTCTAGTTAGGCTGTTGGGCGTATCACATGGTCCGCCGGACCAGTTGGTGCAGCGTATCAGTTGATACGCTGGGTGATACGCCGGTCAGTCTAAGTTACCTATAAATAGGTAGCTTGTATAGTATGTAGACAACTCTTGATATATTCTACACTTCTGTGTGTGTTTCTGTGTGTGTGCTCTCAAGGTTTATTAATACAAATTCCATTTGTATTTACATTTGATCTCGTTTCATCTCATTATCACGTGATTAGCAAACGATCCATCGCTCCATGGTTTTACAAGTGGTATCAGAGCTATCTGGTTCCATTTGCTGATCATATTCTGTGATTTTGGAGATTTTTAGAGAGAGAAAGTTTGGGTTTTCTTCATTTTTCATCAAATTTCCGCAATTCCGAGTGTTTCAACGATGGAAAATGATTTCTGAGTGTTGCTGGAGTGTTTTCGCATCATACTAAAGCAATTTCCAGCTCCAAACGTCAAATTTCACGAAAATCAGTGAATTCAGCCTCGAAATCAGTTGGTCCGCCGGATGAATTTTCTGGTCCGCCGGATGAAGTTTCTGGTCCGCTAGGCAATATTCATCGAGCTGGTCCGTGGCGGTTATAGCGTATCAGTGTGATCCGCTGAAATAAACTGGTCCGCCGTATCAGTTTTTTGTCCGCCGGATCAATCTGATCCGCTAGTACAATTTGGTCCGCTAGTTATAAATCTGATCCGCAGGTATAATCTGGTCCGCTGAGATTAATCTGGTCTGCTTTTGGTCCGCAAATACAAATCTGGTCCGCTGATTTTGGTTTGGTCCGCTGGTAGAAAAGTGTTAATCACTAAAACTGACGTAACTTGAGAACCGTTAAGAGTTACGGAACCCAATACCAGCCAAAACGTTCGTATCGACGAGATCTAGGACGTGTACCGGCCTACGGCCAGTACCGACAAGTTTTGACCCCCTAAATCCGCTTGGAAAGCCTCCGTTTTTGAGTTTGAAGTTTTGAGGTGTTATTTTTCGGAAAATATGTCGGATTTTCAAGCGTTTTCCGCGATTCAAAATACGATGCAAGCTATCATGAACTATGATAATGAAATAGGAACAAGTCAGAAAGTTCCGAAATTACTCAGATTGGAAGATTATCATAGTTGGGTGAAGCGGTTCAATGCATATGTTGGTGCAAATGATGTTGATTTTTGGATATCTTACAATAATCTATATGAGTATCCAACAGGACAAAATGGAAGGCCAGTTTTGCAACAAAGTCTTACTGGTGAGCAAAAGAAGGCATATCAAGCAGAACAAAAAGCTTATGGTGCTTTAACGATGGCATTACCTTCCGACTTATTACATCAGTTTTCTGCGTATACTTCTGCAAAAGAATTGTGGGATGCAATTCAAAAACGATGTGAGGGTAATGATCAATTCAAGAAAAGCAAACAAAAGGTTCTAAGAAAAGAGTTCGACAATTTCAAGCATTATCCAGATGAGAATATTTCAAAGCTTATCACTAGGTTTTCACATTTGTTAAGTGAAATGGCTTTGGTTGGCATTAAAAAGGAAGAAGCTGATCTGAAAGAGAAGATACTAGAGGCATTACCTGAAAAATGGGAGAATTATGTAATGATGATTACTCATGATAAAGAATTTTCAGAGTTGTCATTCATCAATTTAATTGAGCAGATACAAGCAAGAGATATGGAGTTGAGTGTCAACAAATCCATGCCTGCACAAGTACAGAATCCAGCTGCATATCGTGGTGATAATGATTCTACCATAAATGCTAAAAAGGCAAACATTTCCAGTGAAGGTCCTAGTACTGCGTTTCTTGCTGGAAAAACTGAGAGTTATGGTGATTCACCAGGTTGTACTTTTACAAGTCCAAACCGATCATCAAAGTCTACAATTCCTGATAAGGCATCTGAGGATCTAGCTTCATTGTTATCTGCGTTTATATCATCATCAAATGGTTCAATTTTTGGGAAACTTGGAGAAGTTGATTTGGTTACAAATGACTTAGGTGAGTTGAATGATGATCATTTGAACGAGTTAGATTTACATTGGCAATTTGCTATGATTGTTGAAAGAGGTAGGAGATACATGAAGAAGCATGGTAAACAATCTTTTATTCCAGGAGGAAAACTTGGATTGGATAAATCCAAAGTTAAGTGTTTCAAATGTTCACAAGTTGGACATTTTGCTCGTGAATGTAACAATTCAAAAGTATCTGCATCTTCGTCTTCAACAAACAATTCTAAATCACAAGCTTTGACTTCATACACGGCGGAAGGATATGATTGGGACAGAGATATAGCAATAATTGAAGAGAGACAGAATCAGATAGCATTAACTGCAACTCTCAAAGCAGATAGTTCTACAGATTCTATCTACAAGACATCACCTGCCATGGTGTATAATGCTGATCTAAAACAATATGTTAAATTGTATCCTGATGAATCTGCACTTCTTGCCGAAGTTGGTTGTCACGAATTACATGATTCAGATTCAGACACAAGTTCATGTGAAACAGTTGTGGAAGATGGTACCGCAGAAGTGACAAAAGAGTTTCAAGAAAAATATGAATCTTTGTTAGCAGAGAATGGTTTGATCTCTGAAGAACTCAAAGCTGTTAAAGCTGAATTAGAATGTTCACAACAAAGATGTGCTGATTTAGAAAGAGTCAATACAGAACTGGTTCAAAGTGCTGACAAATGGGAAACTGAAGCAAAGGATGCTATTGGAGATTTTGATAATCTATTCGAGAAATCAACAGCTAGAGTGGAATCTCTTCTGAAATCTAATGTTGAACTTCAAAAGGCTTTTGATGACGTTACTGCTGCTGAAAATGTTCAAAAAGCAGTGATTTCTGAATTACAAGATAGAGTTCTAGAACTTAAAGAGGAACTTTCAAAGCTAAGAGATGAAAATGTTCAGGTTCGTGAGAAGAATGGAATTTTAACAAAAGATGTTGCTTATTACACAAAGAAATGGGAAAAAGTTCATGCTGAGTTAATGGACATTTGTGATACAAAAAGACAACTAAAGTCAGAATACAATGAGTTGTCAGATCAATATATTCATGTTCAAAAAGAATTGATGGATGCTCAAGTCAAGATTTCTGAGTTGAAAATTGAGCTTCTTGTTCTTCAAAAACAAGTAAAGAATTCAGCTATGTCTCCTACTTTACTGAATTACATTTACAATCAGGAGAAGAGTGACGATAGTGAGAAATTAGAGGAGTTGCATTCTGTTCCAGCTCCGGTGGTTATTTTAAATCCTCCTTCTGTGTCATTTGATCCAAGAGCTGAATTGCAAGATTATTCTAAATTTGCAACTCCAGCAAAGAAGAAGAAAAACAAATCTGAGAAAAGGGAGAAGAAATTGGGTGAAGCTCCAAAGTTTGTTTCAAGTTCCAAAGTTTTGGAAGAGCAAAAGATTTGTGAGAAAGTTGATTCTGTTCCTTCATGTGCTAATGAAGAAGAAAAAGTTTTGCTTCAAAGTAACAACTTGAAAGATATTAAAGCTAAGTTCAATAGCGAGGCTAAAGAACGAAAAGTTCCAGAATCTTCTTCAAGTTCTTCAAAAACTCCAGGGTATAAACAAAAAGGCTTGGGTTATATTGTTAACGAAGAACCAGTTTCAACATTACCACAGAAGCAGCCAAAGGGGAAGGCTAAAGAGAAAGTTTCAGGTCACAAGAATCAGTCAAAGCAAAGGACGCAAAAGGTGTTCAATTCAAAGAATGCTGATTACTATTCTGGAGGATCTTCTTATAGTTCTGGTTATTCTTCACGAAGTCCACCTCCACGGTATGATTCTTCAGACGATTTCTTTGATTCGTTTGGTTCAGAAAATATTTTTGGTTATCATGATGTGTTCAAACAAGACAAGAGAAATCTACAGAATTTTGTTGATAAAAATCAAATTTTTGAATCAAATCTGGGTAGCAGTTCCCTTAATGTTTTTCAAAGGAAGTGTTATGCATGTCGTAAACCAGGGCATCTTGCTGCACAATGTCCTACGAATGCGAGCACTGACGCTTATGTGAACAAAACTGCTAAATATGTGGATTTAAATGGTCGTATTTTTGATGAACCACAATCATTCAGGTCCCAATCAGCTAGTAAGCCGTCTTGGGCAAAGACGCAAGTTGATAATTTTGTGGATTCATTGAAAAATTTTCAATCGCCCAAGATGTGGAAACCACGAGTTGTTTCCTTGGCAAACAAAGACCATGTTGAAGACACCGGGCGACCCGAGGCTGTTGACTCGGGCCGATCCCAAAACCACTAATGTTTTATCTGGTGTCTGCAGGTTTCTTCAAGAAGACCTATTATGCATGTGTTGCTAGTAGTGAAGAACTTGCTTAATTTAGTGTTTCAAAGACATATCATTTTCAAAAGTTTTTCAAACGATTTTTCCAAAACTAAAACTGCAACGTGTCAGTGTTGGTCGATCAATTTTCTTTCTTGTTCATTTTTTTAGGGGGAGAAAATTGAAAATTCAAAAAATAGTGTTTGTTTGAATTTTAGGGGGAGAAATTAAGAAAAATATAAAAAAAATGGAAAATTGAGAAATTGATCCGACAAAAGCGAGAAATGATGGTACATCAGCATATATGTTATCTGCCATGGATAGATTAAGTCTAAAGGCTGTAGGTACTTGCATAATCTGTGAATGTGCATGACTAATCTGATATCTGCAAGTAAGATATAAACATAAAGCTTGCCTGATGATCTTTGGTTATTTGCTTCTTGATGAATGCTGTGTGATGATTCCAAAAATAGAATAAAGAGATATCTTGATGAATGCATGTTTTCATTTTGCAAAAATTTCAACTTGTTTGATTTTCTTTATTTTGTCAAACGATCGGCCTTTCTCTGCGTATCGAAAGATCGACCTGATTGGTGTTCGTTTGACGTTCTGCTTTATTTTCTTTGGTGTTTCGTATAATCCATCGGACTTTCTCTGCGTGTACGGGAGTACCGACCTGATTGTTGTTGGATTATACAATTTCTGCTTTATTTTATATTTCTTATTTTCCTAAACAATCGGACTTTCTCTGCGTGCTCACAAGCCGACCTGATTGTTGTTTGTTTAGGGTTCTGATTTATTTTTGCATGACTCATCAAGGATGATTAAATCTCTAAGAAAGTTGGTTTTATATGATAAATATGATGATTTACCAGTATCTCTGATAGAGTGGAGGCCGAGTTATCAGTGCATGATAAAATTACCTTAAGCATATCTGAAAACGATAGAAAATGATTGGTGCATGCTGAAATAAACATAAATGTTGTATTTGCGATTATCTTGGCTTGCATGCTGATTAAGACCGAAATTGAAATGTGCTAGATGCGTTATGTCTGATATGATCTCGTGTCGTGATCTTTCTCGCAAAATACCAAAAATAGAGTGTAATTTTGTATTGCATTTATATTTCTTTTTTTTTAGTAAAAATCAAAAAGATTTTTGGTGTGTTTTAGCATAACTTTGAAAAATCAAAAAGATTTTAGGTGTGTTTTGATCTAAAGTTTCTAAAAGTCAAAAAGATTTTATTTCTTAGTTGTTTTCGATTGATCAACACTTGATACAAAATCAAAATTTCAAAATCAATTTCTTGGATTCTCAAAGAGAAGTTTTGCACCAAGATTAAATTAATTTTGGAAATTCAAAGAAAATTCTGCGCTTTGTCTTCTAAAGTCGCAGGTTCTGTGTGTCAAGACTCGAGCATGGTGTAAAGAGGGAGTTTGTTATATCATTCTCAAGTGGATCTTGATGATTAAAGATGTTTCAAGTAGAGATCCAGCCATGCAAGCTCTGTTTCTGACAAGATTTCAAGTTGAAGATCTGATGCAGCAATGTTGAAGATTGAAGACTAGAGATTTTGTTAGACTAGATACACTACACGTTAAGGGGGAGTTTGTTAGAGCA
This sequence comes from Deinandra increscens subsp. villosa, assembly GCA_039602395.1. NCBI lineage: Eukaryota > Viridiplantae > Streptophyta > Magnoliopsida > Asterales > Asteraceae > Deinandra > Deinandra increscens. The sequence goes on along the minus strand of JBCNJP010004880.1, from coordinate 7,107 downwards.
TATTCCTATGCCACGATGTGTCTCGTGTATTGTATCTATGTAATGAGAGCAACTGTGTGAGTCTAGTTAGGCTGTTGGGCGTATCACATGGTCCGCCGGACCAGTTGGTGCAGCGTATCAGTTGATACGCTGGGTGATACGCCGGTCAGTCTAAGTTACCTATAAATAGGTAGCTTGTATAGTATGTAGACAACTCTTGATATATTCTACACTTCTGTGTGTGTTTCTGTGTGTGTGCTCTCAAGGTTTATTAATACAAATTCCATTTGTATTTACATTTGATCTCGTTTCATCTCATTATCACGTGATTAGCAAACGATCCATCGCTCCATGGTTTTACACTAAACACACCTTATTGGGCCATCATTGGTCCTAACCACAACTTATTGGTTACATACACACCTTATTGGGACTCAAGGGTCCCAACTTGCCATCATTTCCCCTAAACACACCTTATTGGGACATCATTGATCCTAACCATGCTTATTGGTTATATACACACCTTATTGGGTCTCATTGGTCCCAACTGGCCCTCATTGCCCCTAAACACACCTTATTTGGATATCATTGGTCCTAAACATGCTTATTAGTTATATATACACCTTATTGGGCCATCATTGGTCCTAAACACAACTTATTGGTTACATACACACCTTATTGCGACTCATTGGTCCCAACTGGCCCTCATTGCCCCTAAACACACCTTATTTGGATATCATTGGTCCTAAACATGCTTATTAGTTATATACACACCTTATTGGGCCATCATTGGTCCTAAACACAACTTATTGGTTACATACACACCTTATTGGGACTCATTAGTCCTAACTTGCCCACATTTCCCCTAAACACACCTTATTGGGACATCATTGATCCTAACCATGCTTATTGGTTATATACCCAACTGACCCTCATTGCCCCTAAAGACACCTTATTGGGCCATCATTGGTCCTAAACACAACTTATTGGTTACATACACACCTTATTGAGACTCATTGGTCCTAACTTGCCCTCATTGCCCCTAAACACACCTTATTGGGACATCATTGGTCCTAAACATGCTTATTGGTTATATACACACCTTATTGGGACTCATTGGTCCCAACTGGCCCTCATTGCCCCTAAACACACCTTATCGGGCCATCCTTGGTCCTTAACACAACTTATTGGTTACATACACACCTTATTGGGACTCATTGGTCGCAATTGACACTCACTTCCTCCAAATACGCCTTATTGGTCCGTCATTGGTCCTAAACTTTCTTATTGGTTATATACACACCTTATTGGGACTCATTGGTCCCAGCTGGCCCTCATTGCCCCTAAACACACCTTATTGGTCCATCCTTGGTCCTAAACACAACTTATTGGTTACATACACACCTTATTGTGACTCATTGGTCCCAATTGACACTCACTTCCCCTAAACATGCCTTATAGGTCTATCATTGGTCCTAAACTTTCTTATTGGTTATATACACACCTTATTGGGTCTCATTGGCCCCAACTGTCCCTCATTGCCCCTAAACACACCTTATTGGGCCATCCTTGGTCCTAAACACAATTTATTGGTTAAATACACACCTAATTGTGACTCATTGGTCCTAATTGACACTCACTTCCCCTAAACATGCCTTATAGGTCAATCATTGGTCCTAAACTTTCTTATTGGTTATATACACACCTTATTGGGTCTCATTGGCCCCAACTGTCCCTCATTGCCCCTAAACACACCTTATTGGGCCATCATTGGTCCTAAACACAACTTATTAGTTACATACACACCTTATTGAGACTCATTGGTCCTAACTTGCCCTCATTGCCCCTAAGCACACCTTATTGGGACATCATTGGTCCTAAACATGCTTATTGGTTATATACACACCTTATTGGGACTCATTGGTCCCAACTGACCCTCATTGCCCCTAAACACACCTTATTGGGACATCATTGGTCCTAAACATGCTTATTGGTTACATACACACCTTATTAGGACTCATTGGTCCCAACTGGCTCTCATTACCCCTAAACACACCTTATTTGGCCATCCTTGGTCCTAAACACAACTTATTGGTTACATACACACCTTATTGGGACTCATTGGTCCCAACTGTCCCTCATTGCCCCTAAACACACCTTATTGGGCCATCATTGGACCTAAACACAACTTATTGGTTACATACACACCTTATTGGGACTCATTGTTCCCAATTGACACTCACTTCCGCTAAACACGCCTTATTGGTCCATCATTGGTCCTAAACTTTCTTATTGGTTATATACACACCTTGTTGGGACTCATTGGTCCCAACTGACCCTCATTGCCCCTAAACACACCTTATTAGGCCATCCTGGGTCCTAAACTTATTGGTTACATACACACCTTATTGGGACTCATTGGTCCCAACAGGCCCTCATTGCCCCTAAACACACCTTATTGGGACATCATTGGTCCTAAACTTTCTTATTGGTTATATACACACCTTGTTGGGACTCATTGGTCCCAACTGACCGTCATTGCCCCTAAACACACCTTATTGGGCCATCCTGGGTCCTAAACTTATTGGTTAAATACACACTTTATTGGGACTCATTGGTCCCAACTGACCCTCATTGCCCCTAAACACATCTTATTGGGACATCATTGGTCCTAAACATGCTTATTGGTTATATACACACCTTATTGGGACTCATTGGTCCCAACTTACCCTCATTGCCCCTAAACACACCTTATTGGGACATCATTGGTCCTAAACATGCTTATTGGTTACATACGCACATTATTAGCACTCATTGGTCCCAACTGGCCCTCATTGCCCCTAAACACACCTTATTTGGCCATCCTTGGTCCTAAACACAACTTATTGGTTACATACACGCCTTATTGGGACTCATTGGTCCCAACTGGCCCTCATTGCCCCTAAACACACCTTATTAGGCCATCATTGGTCCTAAACACAACTTATTGGTTACATACACACCTTATTGTGACTCATTGGTCCCAATTGACACTCACTTCCCCTAAACATGCCTTATAGGTCCATCATTGGTCCTAAACTTTCTTATTGGTTATATACACACCTTATTGGGTCTCATTGGCCCCAACTGTCCCTCATTGCCCCTAAACACACCTTATTGGGCCATCCTTGGTCCTAAACACAACTTATTGGTTAAATACACACCTAATTGTGACTCATTGGTCCCAATTGACACTCACTTCCCCTAAACACGCCTTATAGGTCAATCATTGGTCCTAAACTTTCTTATTGGTTATATACACACCTTATTGGGTCTCATTGGCCCCAACTGTCCCTCATTGCCCCTAAACACACCTTATTGGGCCATCCTTGGTCCTAAACACAACTTATTGGTTAAATACACACCTAATTGTGACTCATTGGTCCCAATTGACACTCACTTCCCCTAAACACGCCTTATAGGTCAATCATTGGTCCTAAACTTTCTTATTGGTTATATACACACCTTATTGGGTCTCATTGGCCCCAACTGTCCCTCATTGCCCCTAAACACACCTTATTGGGCCATCATTGGTCCTAAACACAACTTATTAGTTACATACACACCTTATTGAGACTCATTGGTCCTAACTTGCCCTCATTGCCCCTAAGCACACCTTATTGGGACATCATTGGTCCTAAACATGCTTATTGGTTATATACACACCTTATTGGGACTCATTGGTCCCAACTGACCCTCATTGCCCCTAAACACACCTTATTGGGACATCATTGGTCCTAAACATGCTTATTGGTTACATACACACCTTATTAGGACTCATTGGTCCCAACTGGCTCTCATTACCCCTAAACACACCTTATTTGGCCATCCTTGGTCCTAAACACAACCCGCGTCTCTGAATCAAATCACAATGGATTCTTCAACCGAATTATTCGAGAATAGATTTGATAGCGTCAGTCACACTTATTAAAAGTTCCAACAATTCCCCCTTGACTGACGCTGTCAAATCTGTCATACTGGTGAAGAACCGCTCTGTCGTGCATCTTCAAAGAACAACTGATAAACCTGAATCTTTCTGTTGTAAAGATTCTCCCTTTGAATAAGCTTTTTCTGTTCTTGTTGCTCCAGTTGAGATCCAAGTGCTGCAGTTCACTTGGTTCACACGGTCGGGTACAATACTAAGAATGCTGAACATTGGAGTCAAAATCACAACAAACCGAATCAGATAAACCAATCAAACACTGAAAATGCTCCAACTTCAGATAATCGACCCGATAATCCAAATCCATAGAAGTTCCCCCTTTTCTCTAGATCCCTTTGAAAACATCCGATGCGGAAGCGGAAAATCAGATGCAGAGAGTGGAACCGTTCCGCTCAGTTCCGAAGAGAAATCGGTACTAAAATCCTGAAATCGGACAATCTTGGGAAAAACCAGAAGCCGGGTGCAAACAGTTGTGAATGATCCATAAATACTGAACTTGTTCCGCGTGGCCGGGTTGGATGCAAAAACAATGTCAAATCGGTGAAAAACTGAGATCCCGAGCGTAAACGAGAAATTTATTCATAACCGGAGTCTTCGTAATGTTGGCGAAGAAAATCGAGCTCGGAAAAATATTCCGTGAAGAATTCTGAGTCAAACGGTGCAATTTGGAATGAATCTGAGAAGACCGTAAAATTTTATTCAAGTAACAGGCCTTCCGTTAGAGATTTAACGGAATATTCCAATATTTAACTGAGATTCCAGTTAATTCGGTTAGATGACATCAGCGCTGCATCAGCTAAACAACTTGGAGTGAGACATAACGAAAAAGTCGCATACTTAACCGAGAAGCAAAACCAGTCCGTCAGTGGTCGTTAGCTAACGTGGCCTTGACGTCAACAAAAACTAGAAACCCGGTCGAAATATAGCAGAATAAATCCATGAACCGACGAAAATTTCAAAAATTCCGTTCGGGGGTCATCTTATAAGTCTCGTTAAAAACTGTTAAGAAAAACCCCGCATTTAACGAAAATACTGGAAAAATTCGTTATTATTTGTTAAATCTCCACAAAAACACAATCCATGTCAATTAAATTCAGCCAATCAGATTTGTGCCTTGAGAAAGCACAATCCGTGTGAGAATTAATTGACCAAACAAATTTGAGCAATAAACTGATCCCACGGTTGGAAATGATGCGATCTAATGGCTGGAATGGGCGGATCCGTGTGATGAGGCCACCGACCAATCAGTGCATGGCAGCGCATGAGCCTTTTACGGTTCATACAAGTGAGATGGGGGCCACACGCTATTCTCTGGAACGGATTCTTTATGATAAGTAGGGTCCACCGCAACACTCAACAACCAATCAGAATTTGACAGGTTGATTTTGACTTAAAGAAGCCGACAAAAAGGAAGTGAAACCAACGGCTCTTTAAAGGAGTGGTCCCCACGCGCTGGTTTCCACCAACCAGAATTCGAGAACTCCATGACAAGAGAGAGAGAACGAATTCCATACAGACCATTGAGGCATCGCCACGTCATCGTCGTTAACCTTAATTCGTGAACCACCCGGAACCCTAAAGAATCACCGGAAAATTGCAAGGCTCACCGGAAAAACGTATTCAGCCCATATCTTCATGAATACTCGACGAAAGTTCATGATTTTTATGCCGTTGATCTCGTTATTCGATGCTCTTTCATTATTAACGATCGAAATCCACTAAAACTTATTCGAATAAAAACCCAGTTGTCAAGCTAAGTCGAGATCGCCAAGCTTCGAGGTCGCCAAAAGCAAAAACGAGGTCGCCTAGCTTTACTGAGATCGCCAACCATGAAATCGCTATGAATATTCACGAAATCGCCAAGAAGTAAGTCGAGATCGCTAAGAACAAACTCGAAATCGCCAAGGACAGATTCGAAATCGCCAAGTACATATTCAAGTTCACCTGAGATCGCCAAGTACATCTTCAAGCTCTCTCGAGGTCGCCAAGAACATCTTCATCAGCTGCAAAATCGCCAAGGCAATCTTCATAAAAAATGAAGAACACCAAGAACACCGTGAAACACACACTACTGTGTGTTTCTCCAGATCTGCCCAAACCGTTGCGTTTCAGACAAAACCGATGCTCCCAATGGATTCGGAATGCGTTTTCCTTCAAGATTCATACTTTATTTCATCCAAAAACACTTATTATAGCACCAAAAACTCAGAATCAAAACTCAAAAAATCTTAAAAACCCCAAGAACCGGAAAACTCTAACAGCTTCGTTTTTCTAGCTCAGATCTCATATTTCTTCACTGATTTGAACATATGGAGCATGAAATCATATCTAAATGAACCCAACAACAATAATCTATCATCAGATTCATCCAGAAATCATCCAAATAGCTCCAAAAATAAGAAAAAGTAGAAAAAGTCTCCAAAGTGGGGTTTTCAATCAGCACCTCATTCAAGCTCAAAATCACAGATTCGAGTGACCAGATTCACGGTGAGATGAATCTGATCGGTACCCGCTCTGATACCATTTGTCAGGACCGATTTCACATCGAGAATCTCGATCTTGAGCAAGAACGAAGGTGAGATTGAAGGAAACGGGATGAAGAGAATCAGAGATAATACATGACAAGAAATGATAAAATCAAACGATTCATTGATTATTGTTGAATGATTACAACGAACCGAATGATTACAAACTCGTCATTGGAAATCCATGGTCACATTGGGTTGAGCTCAAACCCATTGTGTGACTCTCTCTCTCTAGAAATGATAGCTCACATCACTCTAGAACATCCTTATTCATCTATTATTCATCTTCTAACAAATGAAGCTATCCCTTCCTATTTATAGAGAGCCCATGTGCTCACTAGCCCACTAACTAGCTAACACACATACAAATGAGCAAATACAAATAAACAAATGACATAATTATTATTAATTAAATCAAAGATGATTTAATTAATATGAAGCTTGACTCGCTCGAACCGATCTTCCGTTGACTTTTACGTTGACCGTTGACCCGAACAGTTGACTGTTCAAGAAAACGTCTTCGGTCCAAACTTGCAAGCCTCGAGCATCACAACCCGCGTCTCTGAATCAAATCACAATGGATTCTTCAACCGAATTATTCGAGAATAGATTTGATGGCGT